>JAJJMA010038769.1:0-37383 GCA_023529015.1 Papaver nudicaule
GAATGTAGAAGTCGGTAAAGCCTTAGTGAAGAGGTCTGCCAGATTGTTGTTTGAACGAACTTGTTGGATATCAATCTCACCATCATTTTGTAGATCATGTGCAAAAAATAACTTCGGACTAATGTGCTTTATTCAATCACCTTTGATGAAACCTTCCTTAAGTTGTGCAATGCAAGCGGTATTGTCTTCGTATAATACTGTTGGTGAATCTTTAATTGAAGGAAGTCCACATGATTTTTGGATATGATGTATTACTGACCTTAACCAGACGCTCTCACGACATGCTTCATGGGTTGCTAGTAATTCAGAATGATTTGTAGATGTAGTTGTAATCGTTTGCTTTACAGACCGCCAAGATATAGCTGTATCGCCATAAGTGAACAAACATCCAGTTTGTGACCGTCCTTTGTGTGGATATGAAAGATAACCTGCATCCGCATACCCAATTAGTTTTGACTTAGATTCATAAGGATAAAATAAACCTAAATAGTGCCACTGAGATATCGCAATGAGTGCTTGACTCCATTCCAATGTCTTTTAGTTGGAGCATAACTGTATCTTGCTAACAGATTAACTGAAAAGGAAAATCGGGCCTTGTGCAATTTGCAAGATACATAAGAGTACCAATTGCACTTAGATATGGCACTTCTGGACCAAGAAGTTCTTCACCATCTTCTTTAGGTCGATATGGGTCTTTATTCACATCAAGTGATCTCACAACCCTAGGGGAGCTCAGTGGATGTGCTTTGTTAAAAGCTTTGTAAGACTTTTTATGTATAAGTTGATTGATGGACAAATACCCCATTTGAGACATGCTCAATTTGTAAACCAAGACAATACTTAGTCTTACCAAGATCTTTCATCTCAAATTCCTTTTGCAAGTAAGTAGCAGTTTCAGTGAGTTCTTTTAGAGTCCCTACAAGATTTAGATCATCAACGTATACTGCAATGATAGCAAACCCAGAATTGGATTTTTTAATGAAGACACATGGACAAATATCATTATTAGTATATCCCTCTTTTAATAAGTACTCATTGAGGCAATTATACCACATTCTCCCTGATTGCTTTAGTCCATATAGAGCTCTTTGAAGCTTTGTCGAGTATACACTACGATCTTTGGACTTGTCTGCTTCAGGCATACGAAATCCCTCAGGAAGTTTCATATAAGTGTCACTATCAAGTGACCCATAAAGATAAGCTGTAACTACATCCATAAGACGCATTTCAAGCTTTTCTGAAGCTGCCAAACTAATGAGAAACCGAAATGTGATGACATCCATCACTGGAGAATAAGTTTCTTGGAAATCAACACCAGGTCTTTGTGAAAAACCCTGTGCAACGAGTCGAGCTTTGTATCTCACAACTTCATTTTTCTCGTTGCGCTTTCGTACGAATACCCATTTGTATCCGACGGCTTTTACATTTCAGGAGTTACAACGACCGGACCAAAAACTTTACGTTTTGCTAATGAGTTGAACTCTGCTTCAATTGCTTCTTTCCACTTAGGCCAATCTTTTCGTCGTCGACATTCTGCGATAGATTGTGGTTCAGGATCATCAATATTCTCAATGATATCCAAAGCAACTGTAAAAGCAAATTTGCTATCAGGAATAATTGTATTCCTATCCCAGTTTTGTCTTGTACCAACATAGTTTATAGAGATCTCATTATTTTCAGGTACATGTGCCTCTTCAAGTGCAACTAGTTCATTAGTATTAGGTTGGTCAAATATTTCAGGTGTTGTGGCTTTTTCTGGAATGCCAACTTTTGATTTCTTTTTCCGCGGAACTGAATCTTTTGCACCAAGAGGTCTTCCAGGACGCTTTAAGCATGTTTTGGACTTATCAAGATGTCCATCTGGGATACTAACTCTCGCTGGAGTGTTTGCAACAGGTATATGTGATTTTGTTACTCTACCCGTTTTAGTAAATGCATCATGCATTTGATTTGCAATGTTTTGCAAATGTATGATCCTTTGAACCTCAAGTTCACATTGCTTTGTACGAGGATCAAAATGGGCTAATGATGGTGTATTCCATGAAATTTCACGACGTTCCTCAAGCTTCGGCTTTTCTCCCCCTAACGACGGGAAATTTGACTCATCAAATTGGCAATTAGCAAATCTTGCTCTAAAAACCTCTCCTATTTGAGGTTCTAAATATCGAATGATAGATGGAGAGTCATAGCCAACGTATATACCGAGTCAACGCTGAGGACCCATTTTTGCTCTCTGAGGTGGAGCAATGGGAACATACACTGCACAACCAAAAGTTCTAAGATGAGAGATATTTGGTTGATGCCCATATACGAGTTGTACAGGTGAGTATTGTTGATAGCTGGTTGTTCTTATACAGACCAGTGCTGCCGCATGTAATATTGCATGACCTCATGCTGAAAATGGCAAGTTAGATCTTAAGATTAACGGTCGGGCAATCAATTGTAAGCGCTTAATAAATGATTCCTCTAAGCCATTTTGAGTGTGCACGTGAGCAACGGAGTGTTAGACATCAATGCCGATTGACATGCAATAATCATCAAATATTTTAGAAGTAAATTCACCAGCATTATCACGGCGAATAGTTTTGATAGGAAAATCTGGAAACTGAGCTCGTAGTTTAATAATCTGTGCAAGAAGTTTTGCAAATGCAACAGTACTAGTCGAAAGTAAGCAAACATGAGACCAACGTGTTGAAGCATCAATAAGAACCATAAAATAACGAAATGGTCCACACGAAGGGTGAATTGGTCCACAAATATCACCTTGAATACGTTGTAAGAAATGAGGTGATTCAACGCCAACTTTCATCAATGATGGCCTAATAATCAATTTTCCTTGATAACAAGCGATGCATGGACAATCATTAAATGATAAGACCTTTAGTCTATTTAGAGGATGTCCATATGAGTTTTCAATAACTCGACGCATCATAGTTGATCCCGGATGACCCAAACGGTCATGCCAAAGTTTAAAAACACCGGGATCAGAAGTCTTAGGATGACTCACAACATGTGATTCAATAAGGATAGTGTGATATAATCCAGAAGACAGAGATGGAAGCTTTTCTAATACTTGTTTCTTTCCCGAGACAACGGAAGTGATGTATAGATACTCTTTGTTAGATTCGTTTGTTGTCTCAATATGATACCCATTAAGACGAATGTCTTTAAAACTCAACAAGTTACGGCTAAATCTTGTTGAGAATAAGGCATCTTGAACATGGATTTTTGTACCATTGGGTAGCATTATCAATGATTAGAGGTCCCCGATATGGTACTAACATTAGCCGCAGATAACGTTAAATTGGAGAAAAACTTTTTGTTACGAAAAATTGTGTGCGTAGTTGCACTGTCAACAAGACATATATCTTCGTCACTTGTTTTCGACTTGCCATTAGCAATTTCCATATTCCTTTACAAAAAATAAAAAGAACAATATAAGTTATGGAGAATAAAAATTCTAAGAAAATAATTTCATTACTAAAGAGAGTTCCAAAAACAAACAACTAAATTCAAACATTTGGCAATCAAACTTCCTAAAAATCAAACTCCTAAAACAAGACAAAACATCTGTCACTTATTCAAAACAAACTACTGCTCAAACTGCTAAAAAGAACAGATCATGAGAGGATAAATTCAGACATCCTGGAGGAAGGACTCCATGTCTTGGAACTGTTTTGCCTCATCTTTGAAGTCAGAAAGGTTAAGATGGGCAATATTCATAGGTATGTCATACTGGGCAAAATTGGTTTCAACCTTCTTCTATTTTTCTTGAATGTACGCCTTATAAAGATCAGCAAGGTGATTTGGAGTATGACAAACATTTGCCCAATGTCCTGAAGAACCACAACGATGACAGATTGATTCATTGTGTTTTGGACGGCTTTGTGAGCTTTTGCCCTTTTGTTTCTGAAAACCATTCTTCTTCCCCTTCTGATTATTACCAGCCTTCTTCTTGTTGTTGGGATGTTTTAGACCTAACCAACGTCCTGGCCCTTTCCCACGGCTTTCAGTAGTATTGCCACGGCTTTCAGTAGCATTGGATTCAGGAGCAGCTGCAGCAGATGCTGACCCTGTGGGACGACTTTGATGGTTCCATAAAACAGTTCGTTGTTTTGTTCAGGTAATAGAAGACAAGAAATCAGCTCAGAATACTTCTTAAATTGCCTTTCACGATATTGCTGCTGAAGCAAAATGTTTGAAGCATGAAAGGTAGAAAAGGTCTTCTCCAAAAGATCATCATCAGTTATTGTCTCCCCGCACAATTTCAAACGGGAGACAATTTGAAACAGGGCAGAATTGTACTCACTCACGCTTTGGAAATCCTGTAAGCGAAGGTGCATCCAGTCATATCTAGCCCTTGGAAGGATGACCGATTTTTGATGGTCAAACCTATCCTTCAGCTCTGTCCACAAATTGTACGGGTCTTTCACCGTAAGATATTGGGACTGAAGGCCCTTATCTAAGTGATGACGGATAAAGATTAGGGCCTTATAGCGATTTTGTTGAGACTCCTTGTTGTCCTTGACAATAGTTTTTTCAATTGATTTCGCACTTAGATGGACTTCAGCATCAAGGATCCAGGATAAATAGTTCTTTCTAGAAATGTCCAAGGTCTTAAAATCTACTTTGGTGAGAGTTGACATTGTCGGCTCTAGTAGCGAGTCGTGCTAATAACATAGAAAGATATAGAGAGAGAGGAGAAATTCTTATTCAATAGGTGTATAGAAAGGGAGAATACAACCTCTATTTATATAGAGAGACACAAGGGCATCTAAACGTAAATAAGCGTAAAACCCTAGATATTCCCTAGATTTCAGCCCGTGCACTACACGTGCGTTACACGTTTATAACAATATTAATAATTTTGTAGGTTTTCAACTATATTAATATATGAAGTTTTTCATGTATAATTATAAGAAAAAATTACCGTTAAACTAGTAAAATTCTATTTAAAGAGATTTTTATTTATGTTTTCTATATTTATATCAAAACTCAAATAAACAAAATACAAATTTTGGGGGCCCCTAAGATTTTGGGGGGCCCTAGGCTGTCGCCTAGCTCGCATATGCTCAGCGACGACCCTGGTAGTGAGATCTAAGGCTGAACACATGGGACAGCCTGTGAGAAAAGTTGTTGTTGCTGCAAGTACTTCTGCAACAATAGCTCAAGTTCATGTTGACCCATTAGTAACTGCTGCAGCTGAGCATTATGGTGCTTTTGTTGCAGCTGCTGCTGTTGAAATTGCAGACTTTGTTGATGGATTTGTTGTTGGTGTGAGATCTTAGGCTAAACAGGTGGACTAGCTTGTGAGAGCAACTGTTGTTGTCGCTGCAAATTCTGCAACAATTGTAGCCGCAGTTCATTTTGAGCCATTAGCAACTGCTGCTGCAACGGTTGCTGTTGTTTCTGATGTTGCAGTAACTGCCACTGGGCCAGAGTCAATCCTGGAAAAATTGGATCTTGAGGATGTTGATTGGCTCCTGGGTCATCAAAATGAAGAGACAAGTGACGTTATTATTACCTATCTAAATTTGGAACACATAATCGTGTGTTTAATTATATTGGTTCGCAAATCACCCTTAGTTAGAGTACTCGCCTTCTAAAGATGCTGCATATTGTTTCCATTGTTTTCTCTTTGAAACAAACCCACCGAAAAATACAACATTCACTAGTGAAGGTTTTAAAAGATGGAGCTCTGTTAACACTACACCATATTTGGCGATTAGCAACACTGAGTAGCAATGGTAATGCTGCCGTTGCGGAATAGCAACACTTTTGGGCCGTTGCGGAATTTTTGGGCCGTTGCGGAATTCCGAAACAGAAGGTTTTCTGTTGTGAATTTCCGTTGCTATTTTTTTGCGCGTGCGAAGTAAGCGTGCGGGCAAAAACACTTCCCCACACTTTTTAGGATATTTATGCCCAAGTAGTTATCATTATAGGTTTTTTTCCGCCCCTAGCTTCAAGTGTGTGAAGAGAGTGTGTGCCATAAACACTTCTCAACACATTATAACTTCACTTTCAATTTCATTCTCGTTTCCATTTTCAGAACCAGAGAGAAAAAAAGACAGAGCGGGAGAAGAAAAAATTCTAGGCTTCTTGTGAGAAAAATTTTAAGGGTCGAATCGAAGGAAAAGCTTTCATCTGGTGAGAAATCGCAACCCTAATCACAACTATCACAGATTTCACAATTTTTTTTCAGTTTTATTTGTTCTTTGTTTTGCATGTATGATTGGGGTTTGGGTTATGCGGTTTGGGTTTTATTTTTGGGTTTTATGAATTTTATTTCTAGGGTTTGTGCATAAATTTCATTTTTAGGTTTTTTTTATATGGGTTTCTAGGGTTTTCTTAATTGAGTTTGTTAATGTTTAATTTCTGGGGTTTTCTGAATATATGGGTTTCTATTTTTTTCTGATTTTAAGTTTTGTTTAATACTAACAGATGTTGTTAGAATGTGCTGGTAGAATGTGCTATCACTACAAGAAAATGGGGTTCTAGCAACGAACTTCTTACCAACTATTGTTGGTGAAACGTTTCTGCCAACCGTTTGTTGCAACTAGTTGAAGCTCTAGTTGTCGGAAATCTCTAACTACCTTATTTCAGCAACGACAGTTGGCATAACCCTTTAGCCAGATAGCTTTAGGAACGGGAAGACATACAAGTAGTTATAAGCTTTAAGGAACCATGATTTGGCAACTCATATGCAATTGAGAAGCTATAGGCTTCTAGCCACCCCTTCTAACGACAAAAATAATTCTTCGGTAGAAATCTATACCAACTACTTTATTGATGGCGCTGTTTATAGCTTCTAGCAGCTATTCTTGGCAACTCTTTCGTGCACTAGATATTATAAGCTTCTAGCCGCTGGTTTTGGCAACCAGAATGTTGCGTAGGTAGACACCTCTACCAATACTAAGTTCGTCTGACTTACCATTTGTTTCTAACAACCACAGTTTGACAACTCCCAAGTAGACTAGAAGTTTTACACTTCTTGCCTCTACTGCTAGCAACAAAAACATCTAATGGTAGATACCTCTACCAGCTTAATCAGTCTATTAGTTCGCCAAATATAGTATACACTAGAAGTTATATGATCAAGAAAACCCAAAATTCAAGTTGCTTTAACAATGAATAAAGGCATGAACCACCATTATGTGCAGAATAAAAACTCATTCAAATTAATTTTTTGATTTGAATCTGAATTAGAAACTACCTCATAATTCTATTTCTCAACCTTGCTCAACCATTTCGATCAAGATGTATGGATTACAGTAAAATGAAAGAGTAGGAAAGCACAAAAATTTCACTATTCTTTTTTACAGATACAATCAGACTAGAAAGCGCTTATGTTTGGTGCAACATAACCTTCAAGATCTTCATCAACTGCATGATTGTTTTCTTTTAACAAGATTAAAATCATGCAGTTCGTTGTTACTTGTAGGGCTCTATCAGATGCTGTGCTTTCACATAACCGCAGAGGTTCAGGCTTTCCAAGTTCTTGTAGAAACTAGTCAGATATGCAAGAGCCACGTCACCAAATGTATAACCACTGATGTTAGGTTTGGTCAGTAGAGGACAGCCATGGGCTACTGCATACAAAGAGTTTTCGATAAGCTTGAGGCTGTTTCTAAGATCCAAGTCTACAAGATAATGGCACCAGCTAGTGATAGACTCAATGGAGTTATCCTCAAGTTGAGGTGTATTTTGGTGCAGGTATAAAGTATGTAACTTCGTGAACTTGGGCGCTAGAGGGAGCAAAAGGTTGTTCATCTTATTTTTGCATCTGCAAATGAAGTCATGTCAATCAGCTAGCAATCACCTGAAAACAAATAAACAACATGGCTGCTTCGTTTTTGGATTTCTTTCTCTTTTCATTGATGGTGCCCTTACAGTTCTCACTATGAAAAGATACACAAAAGCTTACAATCTAATAGAAACCAGAACCTCAATCAACAAATATACACAAGATTGTTGTGCAAAGGTGTGATGGCCTCACTTTGAAATAAACTTTGTTATCCAAACAAGAATGTCAATGTCTTTATTTTGCCCTCTATTTTCCTTTAAGCATAATAAAATGGGCAGTAGACATAATTATGAAAAGTAGCAAGTCTAGTGACACAAATACCTCTTAGGTCCTGGAGGAAAGGAAAGGAAAAACTATTTTCAGGCTAACACACAAGAACAAGAGGAAGCGAATTAGCACAATTCTGTGCAACAAATTTTGACTCGGTCACAAATTTTGAGTCCAAATGTAATAAAGTTGACAAACTCTTTAGAAAATTGCAGTTTGAACACATCATTTCTGGTCTAGCAACATACTCAAAATCTGAAAGCTTCGAAACTACTTCAACAACCTAAAACTTCAAGAGAATATCATGTTTTGCCCTCTATTTTCCTTGTGTGACACTAATTGCAAGTTTCATTGATAACACAGATGAAATGACTGACTTTTTTACTCAAAAATCCTCAATATCACAAGGATTTGGACTCAATCAATCAATTCTAAAAATACAGCTAAGCTTGAAAAATTCCAAAGTCCATCTTGTCAAATCTAATCAGACCCAATAAATCAATCAGATCGACTGTAAGTGTAAAGTGAGATACAAATCAATCAAATTTTCTTCACCACAATAAATTTTGACTCGTACAACAATTGTAACATAAAAGAGCCAACATATGAATAACCCTAACCGTAACACTGATTTTTGAAAGAGAAAAATAGATAACTTAAAGACCGAATATAAAAGCCCTTCAATGAAGCAAATTAAACTTTTTCCTCTATTCACAAAACTTAAGACCAAATAATACCAAAACATACAAAAACTTACAATTTTGCTCCCTGGTCAATAGTAACCAAATCTCAGAGAAAATTCTCAGAGTAGTTTAGACAAACAGGTCATATGCAAACTTAAAAAGAGATGAATAACCTTTTATAACATAAAACCTCAACAAAACAGATAATGAACCCGAATTGGCAAAAGAAATTGAACAATTAACAACTAATAATAGACGAGTAAAGGAGTAGATCAGATAGGAGCAAAAGACTAATTTCTGTTTAGATTAATCAAAGACGAATCTCATCTGAACTATGCAACAATCATCACATCAACTCCTCCTTCATTATATAATTCAATCTCATTCAAAGAGAATCAATTCAACAACAACAAAATCGAAAGGAAAATTAAGCAGCCATTACGAAGAATCGAAATCAAAATAAAACAGATCTAGGGCGTCTGAGTGGGTAATCGGAGAGTATCAGATGTAATGGAGAAAAATGAGTGAAGGCCAGAGAGGACTTGGGGAGGAGAGTTCTGGTTTTATGAAGGAGAAAGTGGTGGAAATAAGGGTCTCGAGTTTTGAAACAGGTGAAACTTTGGATTTCCAACAAAGTTCAAAATTCGCGCGCCATGAAAAAAATCGCGCGCCAAAATTACCGCCCATTTTTCATCCAGGTTGGCAATCCGAGTGGTTGAAACCTTGGCTTTCTATTCGCCAGATAAAAAAGTAAATGAAAATTTGGGATTCAACCCAAAAATATTTTGCGCGGCAAAACTGAAATAAGGCGCCAAAGTTGCCGCTCATTTTATTTGCCAAGTGGCAATCCGTGTGATTAGAATTGTGAATTTCTATTGGCCAAATTCAAGTCATGCGGATCCTACTTGGGCATTTCGTGTATCCTGAAATTATGCAATTGCATCCAATACGATCGAAGCATTAAATATGATCTGTAGAAGTCACCGTGACACATTTTGTGATGATACGGGTTTAGGGCATGTGAAATTAGGGAATTTGGGTCTCGAGGATGAATTCATGTTAAAGGGATGTTTTTCGGTCATGTAAAAAATCAACATGGCATCCAAGGAAAAGCAGTGAAATCAAAAATGAAATTCGAGATGCGGAACCAAATGGATTTATATAAGTCTTTAACTGTTCAATGAGTCGAGGTCATATCCACCGAACTTCGTAAATCAGAATCACATCTAACACCAAGCTCTAAGTTATAGCTAGCGTGAGCAAAAGCCAAATTGTGGAGTCATATGAATTTACACAAATAATTTTTAGCATCCAAGCAGATCGAGTAAGGTTGGACAAAGTCCAAATCACAGAGTCAAATGGATTTACAGAAAAATCTCTAAGTATTCAATGTGATCCAACAAAGTCCAAATTTCGAAGATAGATGAATTTACACTAAATCTATTAACATTAAATGAGATTGAGAAAAATCATACAAAATCCACATTCAGAAACCAAAATCTACATAGACACCTCCAAAGTCCAAATCATAAGTAATCACACGGATTTACTATCAAACGATCCAAATCATACTGATCACTTGTCAAGGTGGGAATACGCATTATTGAAACTATGGATTCTGGTTGATTCAGTTTTATCGGATACGAATAAAAAGTGCATAAGTCAATCCGAAGCAATAGAAATTTGGAACCTTTTGATCGAATTTGAACGAAGATTTATGTAAATCGATAAAAAAAAATAAAAAATCATTGTCTCTGTAATTAGTTTGACCTCATTGAAGGAAAGTACGTCAGTCGATTCCAACAAAAATCCATTTATCTTAGTAATTTCTCTCTTATTGGATTCACTTAGTGATTCAGATCGAATCTAAGAAAAATTCATGTATGTATAATTCTTTGAATCTCATCGAATATGCTCATCAGGAATTAACAGGAAATGACTCCGACAAATATTCATTGGTCTTTATATTGTACCGAATATCATCAGATTTATTTTGAGAGTTAGATAAGTCGATATGAATAAAGATTCATTCGGCTTTAGTACTCGTTTGATCTCATTAAAGATATGATGAGAGATTTACTTAGGTAAATTTCATATCAAATTTAGACGTATATTCATAGTTTGTTCGATCTAATTGGATATGCTCGTAGACTTACTTAACTAGACTGCAAGACAATTTCAATCTTGTAGGTTATGCTTAGAGCTTGAGTGAAGCTGATGGAGCTTCAATTCGTTGTTTGTCATAATTACATCTTCTACGGCAAATATTCGTATGTAGGTTAATCTGATGCAGTCGCCTTAATTCAGAATAACTGGATTTCCAATTTCTTTATTCTTACTCAATATTATCAATTTTACCGAAATTCGTTTAATTCCTATCGAATTTTTATCAAAATTTTCCAAGTTCCTTTCAAAATGTTACAATTGATCATACCAAATTTGGATTATAATCATTCAATCCAATGCAATCACCTTAATTCAAAAGAATTGATGTTTTACTTGATTTCTTAAATTTTACTTGCATTCGTTCAATTTCGATCAAATTTTTATCAACAAATTTCGATATATCACGTTTTTTTTTTTTTTTTGCCCAGAAAAAAAAAAAATTCCTTTGTTAAATTTAAATTTCATAAAGTTGCTAAAATTCAAAACTTAATTTTTTACTTAAAGATTTCGTAAATTGTTAACTCTAAATTTAAATTAAAAAAAGAACAAAAAAAACTCTATATTTAATAAAATTAGTAACTCTACGAAAATGAGACAACCGTTAGATTATTTTTGTGATGACACGTGATAACATGCTGCCCATTCGATAGAAAGCCTTATCATAAGGATCGATGACGTGTCCCTAAATATTTTGCACTAATTCCTTTACCGCACCCTACCCTAACTCTTATCCTTTGATTTCATTTTACTCGTGTCCCTCTTCTTCTCCTTCTTCCTTCCACTCTCTAAGCGGCGGCTCTTCTCCACCTAAATTTTTAGATTCACTTTCATTATCTGCACCTAAACCATTAATCCTCATCTCTACTGCTCTACATAATAGCTGTTTCTTTATATCGTTCTTTATGATTTTAGATTTAAAACTCAATAATAATGGGCTCTTGATAGACTGAAGATGGTTACTGCTTACCGAGAGCTACTCATGCCCATATTGTTCTTGGTATAAACAAAAACAACAGATCTATGTTCAATATTTCTGATTAGATTTTTTTTTTTTTTTTTTTTGTAGATCTGTTTATTTTTTTGGTTCAGATCTGATTATTTTATGGTTTTTGGATGTGCAGGTGAGTAGGGAAGGAGGATTAGAAAAATGACTTCCATAATCCAAAAGATGTTAAAGATCCATCCGAACAGTTCTAGATCTGATCTGCGTTGCAGTTTCACTAATTCAAATATATCATCCTGGGGATTTGAAAGATCTTGTCCAAAGTAAATCTAATCTATCTTCTATTTCTTCAGCTGAAATGGTAAATCCAACTTGAAATTAGATGTATGTTTAGATCCTTTCCTCTGATTCTTGTTTTGTTTGTTGTTAATTAAATTTAGGAATTGCTCTTGCCGATGATCTTTTTTAATCATTAATGATTGCTTTTTTTGATTTGCAGATATGGCTTTGTCTGATTTTTGGACTATGAAGATGTTAATCAGTACCGGGACAATCTCTGGCGAGGTTCAAGTCTTGATGTGCAGATTTTTGGTGTTGGGTTAAGTCCGTTCAAGCCTTTGTTTAATGGGTCACTAGGTGGTGTAAATTTCATCAAAGTGGCCATGGGTGCTGTAGTGCTAGGGAAATACTTGTGCATAGCTTTATAATGCTAGATTTTCTATGTTATTTTCAATGTAACATTATTTGTTTATAATGATAAATGTCGTCATTTTGTAAATCTTTGTTGTAATGGAATGATACAAGTATTATTATCAGTTATAAATAAAAAATATTTTCTGAATTACTGGTCACAATTAACAGAATTTAATTACTATTTGTTGCATAATCACGTTAATTAATCAACCCTTTGGCAACTCCAATAAAAGCAGCTTAACCGACGAAAATTGCAGTGGGTTAAGCATTCAACCAACTTGAACATATAGAGGGTTATACGCTCGACCAACCGAGTATGTATTGGTTAAACCCTTCACCAACTCTTTGAACAACAAATATTTCGGTTGGCTGAGCCCTCTACCAGCAAGAAGCGGCCTAAACTCTCAACCAACGACTCTGGTTTTAGTGGCTCAAACCTTTAAGCTATCGAAATCTAGTGGATAAAACCCTTAACCAGCTAAGTATCAAGGGTCTAGAACCCTTGGCCAACAACAGCACATACCTCAAGCAACTACAACTCTAGCGGGTTAAACTCTTCAGCAACTGAAAACATATTTTAATTGACCATCGTTACCAACTCGATAAAAGTTTTAAGCAACCATTATTCACGTAGGTTAAACATTTGAGCAATATCTGCTTATGTGCTCTACCAACTAATGAGACGGGTTGCCGAAGCTTTCTGTCAGCTAGCCGTTTGAGTCGCTAAGGATTAGCTACAAAAAGTCAGTACCAACGACCTAGTTGCACAAGGTCTCTAACCTCATAGGCATAAGCAACCCTCAGAAAGAGTTGCTAGGTGGTTGGTAGAAATTTTTAGCCTCCAAAATCGGGCTGTAGCAACCAAATCTGGTTAGTTGCTAGAGCCCGGTTTTCTTGTAGTGTATTGTTATTGCTATTGCCATTGTTATTTCTTGATAAATCTGATTTTTTTTCTATATGTTGCTATTGTTATTGCTATTGCTTGATAAATCTGTGAAATTGATATAGAATGTGCTGGTAGAATGTGCAAATGAAATTGATATGATATGGGTCAATATGGTCTGGTGGTAAATATTGAGCTACTTCTAAGCTCATTCTCTTCTAAAATGAGAATTCTGTCGTTAACTTAAAGGGATTCGGCACCCTACCACTAGCTACTGTTTTCATGTTATTTTGGTTGTATGTTGTAGTTTGTTATGGAATTTGCATATATTGATACCAAAGAGTAATGTGTTTATGTTAATGTTAATAAAGATTGTTTCTCTGATGTTATTTGAAAATTGATAACTTGTATAGAGTAAGTAGCAGCAAATTGTGAGTTCTCAGCCCCCCTCCATAAATCTTATATTGTTTTCTTTATCACTTGCTGGTAAAGAAGTAGTAGAAGGTTTATGGAGAGCGTTGCTGAGTGCACCTTTTTGCTGCTTAGTTAGACTGAATGGTCATTCTCTTCATCGTTTGCTTGTGTAGTTTAGATTTCAGTTACTTTGTCATACATTACTTTGTTTTGCATATGTTACACTTTAGGTGATGATAGTGCAGCAAATTGGTTCTCACAGAGTCACTCAGATCTTCTTCTTCTTCTTTTTTATCACTTGCTGGTAAAGAAAATCAAGAAGAAGAACTTTGGCGTCTCTCACAGTGCCTTTGCTGCTTAGGTTGAGTGAATTGTCGTTCTTTTCATCATTTGCGTCTGCGCCTTGATTTTTTTTATCACTTGTTGGTAAAGAAGAACAAGGCGTAGCATCAAGGCGATGAAAAGTGAGACTTTTTGCTGTCAACTGGTTAATGTGAGAAATGGTAGGTCATTCTACTTCTTTCATTATTGCTTAGGTTGAGTGAATTGTCGTTCTTTTCATCAGCCGTATCTACACCTTGATTTTTGTTATCACTTGTTGGGTACGAGGGGTGCGCCTTTTTGCTGCCAAATAAAAGAAGAAGACTGGATGGCATTCTGTGAGTATGAGAAGACTCTGGAAGCAGTGAAAAGTAGGAAGACTTTGGTTTTGATTTGAGTGTCTTCTCTTTTTTTTTTGGTTTTTTCGTAAAGAGGAAGACACTCTGCCAAAACATGTAATTTTCATAACTTGCAAACTGTCGGATATGTGGATAAAGCAGGTTCTCTAGCCCTGCTGTTTTATATAATGAAAAATATTTCATGCTTCTCTTTTTGCGTTCTGTTAATTTTCATGCATCTTGTTTTCTGAATACTAACTTGTTTTGTATGAACCGGCTGTTATAACAAAAAGGTAATGATGAATGGTCACTTTCTATCTTTTGCTCGCAAGTTCTCTTTGTTTACATCTTATATTTTCTGTATCTTTGGTGTTTTCAGATGTGCAAGGCAGGATATGTAGCTTGACTGTTCAATTCAAGCGACTATTGGCGAAAACTTGGTAAGCTCTCTAGTACTGTGAAATTTTTGCTGTTATTATTGTCTAGTGAAATTGAATATGGATCAAGTGTAGATGAAAACAAACTTCATTATATTACATATATAGCTAGAGAACATAGAAACTTACATAGTAGAAAACATAGAAACTTAGCTGTCTTTAGATATAATTTGTTGTAGTTTGTTTTGCATATTGAAAAAAAAAGTAACATAACAATCGAATAAGAAACATAACAAAAAGGTTCCTCCTTAAACACCAGCAACAACATTACTACCAGCAGATTCAGCACCACCACCAACAGGACCACCAGCACCACCACTGACAGGACCAGCAACAACGCCAAAACCACCACCAACAAGACCAGCACCACCACCCCCAGCAGGTACAACGCCAGCATGATTGTTCTCGTCTGGACCATTTGTAAAGTTTCCATAGATTGCAATCATATCCCTAGTTCCCTCAAGGAAGGCAATGAAATCATAGTTACTGTAAGGATCATGTACAGTGCATACTCCGCTGAGACGGCCAAGAACACAGCACTGATTGGGTCCTCTTCTGGATGGCGTTCTGTACGGATAATTGCGATGGTATTTGATACGTTCTTGTTGAAATCTTCTCCTGATGTCATCAGTTACTCTAGGATCATTCGCATACCTACCAGCCATGTTTATCGGAACTCACTGTTCTCTCCGGTAATGAGGTCTCTATGTTCTAATGGAACAATTTATAGAGAAAGGAAAGTAAAGGGTTCAAAACGTATCAGTGCCAACATGAACAGACACCAACAATTTTGGGGGGACGCGACCATTGAATTGTTTCCAAACGTATCAGTGCCAACATGAACAGTTACAACCCATGGGCAACTTTTGGTATTCTCCTCTCTGACTAAACCAACACGTATTCAGTCAGAGTGATTCAGCCCACCAACCAGACAGCTGACTCCATCTTATCCATCGAGAGAAAACAAGAGGAGAAAAAAGACTAAACGTGTACACTCTTCTTTTCATTTCTCTCTTTCGTTATTTCTCTCTTCTCTTTTCGTTCTTTCTCTCCTCTTTTCAGTTTTTTTTCATTCCCACTCTCTTTTTTTTCATTCCTTTACTCGATTTCAGTTTTTTTTCATTCCTTCACTCGATTTCAGTTCTCAAACCCTCTCTCAAAAACCTAAGTTCTCATCGATTCCCTCTCTCTGCGTAAGAATCCCTAATTTCTCAAAACCCAAATTTTTGTCGTATATTTTCTAAGAACCCTAATTTTGCTATTGGTTATAGATCTGATGATTTTTCGTTTTTTTGTTTAGGTACTGTTGTTGATACTGCTGCTGGAAGAACTAGGCATAAAAAAACCCTAATTTATGTTGTTGGTTATAGATCTAATTAAGTTGTTTTTAGGTTTTTGATTTGGGTATTCAATGATTTAAGTTGCTGTTGATTTTAGGTTTGTTTGGGTATTGGGTCTTTGGGTATTCAATGATTTAAGCTTTTGTTGATTTTAGGTTTAGCTGTTGGTGATGATCTAGTGTTGTTGGTACTGAAGTTTTTGATTCTGGTGTTGTCGATACTGGTGGTGTTGGTATAAATCTTTTCTTTTAGGTTTTGTTACTACTGATGTTGTTTATGTTAGTTCATGATTCAGTTATTTAGTTTTTTGTGTATGTTAAGTATGTTTATGATCCAGTGTGGGCATGTAACTTGTTGTAGGTGTAAGTCTTTCAGGATTCTGAGCTTTTACATATATCTCAGATAAGGGTTGGATGACTTTCAGACCTAAATCTGTAATGTGCTTATGTCTTCCTCCCTCTTAATTACAGGTAATTATGGCTGCAGTGGAGGTCGATGAAGAAAAACAAGTGCCACGCAAGTATAAGGAAGATGCCTGGAGAGAACTACAAGTGCAAACTTACCAGGCTTTTATAGCAGATATCATTTGAGAAAAACATTCTACACAAGAAGAAAGGCTTTTATTTGTTCCTCCAAATATTAAAGAAGAGGACTGGAAAGTGTTCTGCGAGAATGAGAACAACCTGGACCAACAGAAAGCAGAGAAGATCATATGAGGAAGGTGTTCCAGTTAGAATGATTATTGCCTAGTCATGTGAAAGTGTTGCTGGATGACATTCTGCTTCTAGTCTTTTTTTTGTTTTGCACTTTTTTGGATAACACATTTTGGGGGTTAAATTGAATGTTTTAAATGATGTGTGGTTTTTTTTTTGTATATGTTTGTGTTCTGTTATAATGTGATGATGCAGGTGACTGCAGTTGAGGTCACTGAAGCGGTAGTAGCCACCCGGGGAATATCATTCCCTGGTAAGTACTTAGATAACTTCATTTGTTTTTGCTTGTACTACTACTTAGTTATAATTTCTCGATATTGAACTTCAGTTTATACTTTCTGCCTAATAGTCCATCAATTCTAACTTACAGTTCTTGTTAATTATTATATTTTGCTATATCTAATTATGCATTGTTCTTGTGTTGCAGTTGAGGATATGCATCTGTGTACTTATGGATCAGAGTCATCAAACCTTTGGGTATGTATTCTAATAACTAGTGTGATAGGCATTTGTTTTAGCTGCCTAATGTTTACTGGATTGTCAACGTACAGTTTGTATTTACAAGTCACTGAACTAAGTTAGAATCTGAATTGAAATGTCTTGTATTTTCTTGGTGATCTTTAATGCATACTTAAACATGTATGATTGAACACATCTATGTGATTGCAGTTGAGGTTCACTGAAGCGGTAGTAGCCACCCGGGGGAATAACAATCCCTGGTAAGTACTTATCTAGCTACTTTCATTTGTTTTTGCCTCTGATATTGATCAATTTCTCTATATTGACATTTGGTTTATACTTTCATGCGAGGTATTGTGCTGCGGGCTTATGCAAAGGGAAAGGCTAGGGTACAGTGAAGGATAAGAATGCATTTGGATGACAGGTATATGACCTCTCCTGTATCACATCAATTAGGCAAATTTTGTTGTTCTAAGTTAAGGTTTCTGAATATTGGATACAATGGTTAACAATTGCAGGGATATCATGCACTTTCAGCTATATGGGAAGGTACAACAAAGCCAAGGCCTTACTGTGCAAATTCCTTAACCTTTTTGATTTGAGCTTGTATTGACAGCCCCTTGCTATATTGAAGTATGTATGCAAATGGTTGTGCTACATTTTACAGTAGCAAGGGACAATCAATACAGGTTTAAATTCTTAAGGTTGTTACCATGTCGACGGATGTAGCTTTTCCTTTGCAGCCCTCATTTCGAAAACTTCGGCAAAGACAGGTACTGAAACTAGCTAGGTCTTATAGAACGAGAACACTAAGTAAACTTGAAATATTGTCTGAAACTAGCTATGTTTCGTTATTATAAGTTCTGTTTTTTTGGCAGTTGTAGCACCAAGTAAACTTGAAATATTGTCTAAGTATGGAATATTGTCTAAGTATGAAATATTGTCTAAGTATAAATGAAATTTTGGTATTGAATATCTTTGAATGAATGAAATTGATTC
Source organism: Papaver nudicaule (assembly GCA_023529015.1). Lineage (NCBI taxonomy): Eukaryota > Viridiplantae > Streptophyta > Magnoliopsida > Ranunculales > Papaveraceae > Papaver > Papaver nudicaule. Next base: position 18,461 of record JAJJMA010038769.1, read on the forward strand.
TGTGAATGTATGATTGGGGAATTGGGGAACTGTAGGTGCAGGGGAATGGGGGAATTGCAGGGGTATGATTGCCTGCAATTCCAGGGCTGGTAAACCAGGAAAATCTGCTTTTTTTTTTCTGTTAAAACTTTAGCAACGGTAATTTACCGTTTCTATTTTCAGGGAAAGTTGGTCTACGTTGACCTGGTCAAGGTTTAGCAACGAAGAAATTGCGTTGCTACAAAAAGAAACTCGGTCTTCCTTGACCTGGTCAAGATTTAGCAACGGAAAAATTACGTTGCTAAAATATCCCCGGCAAAGGGAAGTCGGTCTTTGTTGACCTGGTCAAGGTTTAGAAACGGTAATGTGGCCATTGCCGGCTAAAATAAGAAACGGAAGTTGGGCCGTTGCTGGAAAATATCCGAAACGGAAACAAGGCCGTTGCTTACTAAAATCAGAAACGGAAAATTGGCCGTTGCAGGCAAAATTAAGCAACGGAGAAAAGGCCGTTGCGGGCAAAATCTAGCAACTGCGGAACTGCTCCGTTGCTAGTACCGTTGCTACCCTTGAGACGCAACGACAACATTATCGTTGCTAAAATTCGTCACACCATGAATCGCAACGGCCGGTCCCCGTTACTAACACTTTTCGCAACCCATGAGCACCGTTGCTACCCCCCCAAATATGGTGTAGTGTAATAGTGGAAAAGATTGCCCATTTCTGAAACACTCGGGGACCGTTAATTCTGGTCACTCCACTGCCAAAGGATATTCAGATGATTTAAAGAATGCAACTCAACAAATCACTATCTTGTATGATAGACCATCAAAAGAGAAGGTAATGAGAAACAGGTTTCGGCTCAAGATAACAATTGAATATCTACTATGGCTTTCATTTCAACAATGTGCTTTCAGGGGTCATGATGAGTCAAAAGAATCAAAGAATCGCCGAAACAAAACTTAATGAAGATGTGAATGCAGTTGTTTTGGATAATGCTCCCGGGAATGCCTCTTATACCTCTCATGGCGTTCAAAAACAGATATTGAATATTATATCCAACAGAATTAGAAGTAACATTCGCGAGGACATCGGCAATGCTAAGTATTGTATACTTATTGATGATTCACGAGATGCTTCCAAGAAAGAGCAAATGGTGATTGTTTTAAGGTATGTGGATGTTGATGGTTATGTTCAGGAAAGGTTTTTTGATATTCAACATGTTGACGATACACGAGCTTCAACTCTGAAAGAAGGAATAACAAAAAATCTTAATCATTATGATCTTCAAATTGAAAATATGAGAGGACAGGGGTATGATGGTGCTAGTAATATGTGAGGTCAATGGAATGGATTACAAGCCTTGTTTCTTAAAGGAGGTGAATACGCGTATTTTGTTCACTGTTTTGCACATAGACTTCAACTAGCTCTTGTGAAAACAGCTGAAAATTTGGGTCCAATTTGGAAATTTTATTCAATGTTAACTCCAATTGTTAATCTTGTTACACCTTCTACACATCGTTTTGCTGACTTCCAATCTGCCCAAGAAGATGAAATTGCAAAAGGGTTGTTAGCTAGTGGTGAACTTGAAACAGATAAAGGAGCTAACCAAATAGGTACTTTGCGACGTGCTGGAAGTAATCGTTGGAGTTCACATTACGGCTCTGTATGCAGCTTGATAGACAAGTTTGAGGCCACTTGTACAACTATAAAACATATTGGCGAGAGCGATCCGAATGAGGTTTCTAATGCTGGTGAAGCTCAAAGTATCTCAGAAGAAATTAGATCATTCATGTATGTCTTTGTCCTGCATTTGATGTTTGAAATTATTGAAATTACTGAAATATTATGTCAAGCACTTCAAAAGAAAAACCAAGACATAGTCAATGCCATGTCTTTAGTCTCAACCACAAAATCTCTACTTCGAGAATTGAGAGATGATGGATGGCAACATTTTATTGAAATAGTGGTATTATTTTGTGTTGAACATAAAGTTAATATTCCCGACTTTGAGGCTCGTCATATGGAGGGTACGGGTAGTTTTTGTCAGCAGCGTGATAGTATCACCGTAGACCATCGGTATCGTATTGATATATTTAATGAGACAATTAATTTTCAGTTGGCAGAGTTGGACCGTAGGTTTCCTGAGAGTACAATTGAACTTCTGATTCTGAGCTCGACTTTGGATCCGAGGGATTCTTTTAAGTCATTCAATATAGATAACATTTGTAGTCTTGCAAAAATTTTGTCCTTTGGATTTCAGCACACAAGAGGTACACATCTTGAGAAATGAATTACATAATTATGAACAAGATGTAGTTAACAATGTGGCTTTCAAGAACTTGACTACCATTTCTGAGTTATGTCGGAAACTAGTAGTAACCAAGAAGGCAGAAGTTTACCCGATGATTGACAGGTTAATTCGTATTGTATTCACTCTTCCCGTTTCGACGGCAACTGCAGATAGATATTTTTCCACTATGAAATTGGTTAAGCCAGCAACTCGCAATATGATGGGAAAAGATTATCTGAGGGATTGCATGATGATCTACATCGAACGAGTCATTGCAGGAGATATCGGTATTGATTCAATCATTGATGAATTTAATTTTTTATCCGACCGCATGGTACAACTTATGTACAAGCTTGGATTGGTAATAGTTTTGGTTAAACACTTTATGATTTTTTTTTTGTGGAGAATTTGATATATTTTTGTATATATATGATTAAACCTTTTTGTTTAATCCATGGTGTTCTATATATACTAGTCGGTAACCCGTGCTACACACCGGGTAGGATGACTGCTCATGTTATAGTGTGGCGGGGCTCCGCCCCGCTCCAATTTTTTCATTAGAATGAAAGCAATCAATTGAAGGGAAAAATATAAATTGCTATCAATAACTTCTATTTAATATCCTTCTAAGATATGGTTAAAAAATATATATAAGCATTAAATTTGGATTACAATTAGTATTTTGCTTACAATTTGGATTTGAGATTCACAAAGGGCTTGCGACGTCAAGATGCAATCTAATACCCGGTCTATTTCTGAACTTATCTGTCCAATCTTACGGGTCATCAAGAAATGGGTTTCTTTATCGAACTAAATTCAGAGTGCTTTATTCGATATTCTCGGTAATGGCAAGTATTTTGAGCAAGAAAACAACGGAAATTAACTGTTGCTTCTGTCCATGATTTGTTGGTCGTGTTTGATGGTTTGGAGCATCATCGATTAAGTATCAGAAGAAGAGCATGAGTAAGAGACCTAAGATTGGTACCCTGTTTGAAGGTACATTTGTTGGCAATGAGCGACATCAAATTACCTTCAAATAAAGTACAACATCAACCTTTAACGGCAAATGGGTTTCTTAGTAATCTCACCGTACACGTCCATGGCCGATCGAATATCTATTAATTGAAACGAAGCTAACCTACTTTAAAAAAAATAGACTAATATTATAAGACATGAATAAAAGGGTTGATCAACAATTGTAACATACAACTGAAGAAACAATTACTATCTATATCCAATAGATAATTGTTAATTTGGTGTGACATGCCTTCTTCGCTCCACACCATGATTTAAAGTTTCCGCAATATAGTTTCTTATTCGACTTTGATAATTTGTTGTCTAGGTGCATTATAAATCTCTAATTTACTTCCAATTTAAATGAATGCATTCCAGTCCATCTTGTTAACGAATTGAACATGATTTGTGAATGCATTATTTTTTCTATGGATTAATATAAAAGAGCGCACCTGGTTAGATCATAATTGTTGATTGGGAGTGGCGGGGCGAACATTCAAATTCGATGAAACATGTCTTACTTGAAACGAAGTTAAACTACTCTTAAAGAAAATAAACGGATATCTTAAAACATAAATAATAGAGTTAAATTGCAATTGCAATATACAACTGAAGAAATAATTATTATCAATCCAATAGTAATTGTTAAATTGCATATGACGCCCATTCGTCACAACAGACCATAATTTAAAATTGCCCGCAATTTAGTTTCTTATCTAACATTGCAAATTGTTTGTTTAGATGTGTTAACATCTCTAATCAATTTAGTAATATCTAAATTCAATGCATCCTAGTCTATCTTGTTGCGCAATTGAATATGATTTGTGAATTACAGTTTCTTAAATTATTTTTCAAATGGATTTATATAAAAGAAGCACTTGATAAGATCGTAATTGTTGATTGGGAGTGGCGGGGTACGCCCCGCCCCGGCCGTTCAGATTCCATCGAACATCTCTTAGTAAACGAAGCTAATCTATTATCACTAGTGGAAAACGGGCCGAATAGAACATCAGAAAAACTGTTCTATATTCCAAAATAGTACAGATTTTCGATATACTTTATTCCGTCCTAAATTTTTCGTCCTTTTATTATAGAACGGACTCAGAATTGTTCTACATAAAGAACTGTTTTTCAAAGTACTTTGGACCGACTGTCAGAAACAGCTCTTTAACTGATTTTTATATAATATAAAATAAGCTCATTTCAGCAAAGCTGATTGAGCTGAACCTGTGATATCATGCTGACAGGGATGAATCATTACCTGACTGGACCTAAAATAATTTTTAAATGAAATGAACAAGCCAACTAAATAGAACCTGATTTCATTATTTTAAACCCATGCCATTCAATTAAAATTTAAATTCTTTGTACATTAACAGTTAATTAGGTTCAAAGTAATTAAAAAAAAACTCATAAGCAACATAACTGCCATCTGAAACTGAATGAACTTTTGAATGAACTGTGAGCTGGAAGTCTAAATATCTGGACAGCATTCCGGGGAAACTGCACCGACGACATGGAACTTCTGAATAAGATCAGCAACATTAACACTGAGCTGGAACTTAATGAACTTCTGAATATTTGCATACACAGACCATCCCAGTATACACAACCTACATTTTAGGAAAAGAAGTGTAATTAGAATCAAACTGTGATAAAGAAGCATTACGCTATGTGACCTAACTCACAATCACAAGTAACTTTAAGAGAAAAAATTGGCAAATGCAAGGTGTGAGGCTGTCGTTATGAACTTACACAAGATATGAATTTACAGATAGCAAAGAATGTTAGAACATATGCGCCTGCTGCTACATCCAAGCATTGAACTTCTTTAAGCCTAATTGACAAAAAGAAAAGAAAAATCAGTCTCAACTTCTTTGCAGGTCATTGCGACTTTTGAACACAGAAACACAAGTCTTGAAAAATGCCTCAACGAAGTTGTAGCACATCTTTAGACAGTTTATTACTAGGGTTGTGCGGTCATTAAGCATATACAAATAAGATTTAATCAGCCAGGCCTTGATTGTGGAGAAGAACCTGCTTAGAAATCTCAAAATCAGTTTCAATGTGTACTGAATTTGAAGCGGAAGTCCTCCACACAAATGAGATCTTCAGAGAATAAGAAATGATTAAAATCCTTAAGACCATTCATCTTGCAAATGAGATCTGCCCAATATCAAAGGTTTGATGTTAGTTTCATTTGTTGTATTCAAGCAACAAAAAATCATTTGTTAAGCACTAACATAAGAAACCATGTTGACTATAAAAGTCCACATAAAAAAAAATATCACCATCATATCACTCAGATAGTGGAACATAACAGACTTCTTCATATATTTTTCAATCCTTTTTATTCATTGTAAAACAATGAACATCTTTCACCTTGGCCTGTTGCTCGGTTTCGACTCCTCAAACGATGATAGTATCTCATTTGCCTGTCCATTAAGACAAGAAAAATGCTTAGCAATTCCAAAGGGTTTATTAAGATTCTAGCACAAAGGAAATTTCATAAAAGAAAAAACATACCAACCTAGCACAGGAATCACTGAATCTGGATTATCTCCTTTCACCATAACAACCTACCCATACCAAAACACATACATTGTAAGTGTTCATATACCCATAAATTGACATGGCATTTAGATCAAAAAAGATTTATTTTCATAGACACCTAAATATTACCTACTTATGTATCTTACAATCATGATAAAACACCACTGGTATTAGATAACTGCTCATTTGTCCAACACCATCATTCTCTGCAGGAATATTCCTTCTATCACATCATGTATTAGCTAGAAAATACACACAAAGAAAGGAAAATCAAAGATTAAACCCAATTTCATAATCAATATAATGGATTTGAGAAAAACCCACTAACCAGGATTAATCGAAGCACAAATATAACATAATGTCTTGTTGTACCACAAGGAGTAACCATCATTTCTTACTGCAAAAGTATCTGAAATTAAACCCAATATCATTAGTTTTAGTTGAAATCAAATTGACCCACATTCATTATTATTACCATCGGGATCAAATCCTTTTAATTAATGGTGTTTAGGTTTAGGACCATTCCATAGATCTCGTTGTTTCATAAACAGATGATGACGAATAGAGAACTATGAAGAAGAATTTTCTCTCCAATTCAAATAAAAAAACAGAATCAACTTTTTCACAATTTAAAAATTACAAAAAATCTGGAAAAAAAAATATCAAAGAAGTAAAAGTTTACTTACTGTTTTATCGATCGAAGATGAGATTATGATGATTTACACTAATACATAGCATGTCTCTCAGATTTCTAATCCTGAGTAACCTAAGCTTAAGATTTCAGAAATCAAACCCAAGCTTTCTTTCTGCTTTATTTTTGACGACGAAATAGAGTTAAAGAAAATTGTGACGACGATGAGATTGAGTTAGAGGCGATAAGATTGAGAAGATTGGAGAAGCTGGTCTGAGTTACAGATGAGATCGAGAAAGAAGATGGTTTGGCTAACCTAGCCACAGAGAGACGAGAGAGAGAAATCTATGAAATCTAAAATTGTATGGTCTGAGAAATAAAATAAGAGAGATAGTGAGGTAAGTTGAAGATAAGGGCGATAAAAACGAGGTGTCTTTTTCCGTTCTAAGTTAAATCTGATACTTAAGTTTATTTGGTAATCTATAGTAGCTCTGATAGAACAGTTTTGAGGTGGGCTCGAGTTTTTTCAATTTTTTAGAACCGTTTTAAGGTGGGCTACATGTGGTTCAGCCCAAAACTGTACTTCTGCTAAAATCATTGTATGTTCTATTCAGCCCCTTTTCCACTAGTGTATAAAAAAAATAGCCTGATATCTTAAGACACGAATAACAGAGTTAATCAGCAATACAACATACAACTAAAGAAACCATTACAATTTATCCAATAGATAATTGTTAATATGGTGTGACATATCTTCTTCGTTCCACACCATGATTTAAAGTTTCCCCAATATAGTTTATTATCCGACTAATTTACTTCTTTGTCCATGTGCAATTATAAATCTCTAATTTACTTCTAATTTAAATCAATGCATTCCAGTCCATCTTGTTATCGAATTGAACATGATTTATGAATTACAGTTCATGCATAATTTTTTCTATGGATTAATATGAAAGAGCGCACTTGGTTAGATCATAATTGTTGATTGGGAGTGGCGGAGCTTCGCCCCGTCCCGGCAGTTCTAATTCGATGGAGCATGTCTTACTTGAAACGAAGCTAAACTACTCTTCAAGGAAATAAACGGATATCTTAAAACATAAATAATAGAGTTAAATAGCAATTGCAACATACAACAGAAGCAATAATTTCTCTTGTGCCTTTAATATGTTTTCGCTCACATCCGACTTGTGTGCCTTGTAAAACATAAATAATAGAGTTAAATACTCCAATCGTACAAAAATGCTGATGCAACGAAAATTACATCCACGAAAGAATTTTTGTTAATTTTATTTTAGAAATCCTAATGCCACTACTTCTAAGCCGCTGCGACCACCAACGCCAATTTTTGCGCCACTATTACAAATCCCCCACACGACAAAATTTTACTCAAACAAACCTAATTTTTGTCACGTTTGACTAATCCAGCTAGTCATCTTTTACATATTGGCTGATTTAGAGGCCGCTCTTAATGATAGAGAGGCTTCAAAAAGCTATTTTCATCCTATATGGGATTATATGGGATGTCCATTAATTAAAACTTAAATTACTTCATTTACAACCTTAGAAAGAAAATTAAACCACGTCTCATCTTCTCTGGGTTTTAACACCACCGTCTCCACAACCAGCACTACCGCCATCGTCTCCACTACCAGCACCGCCGCTGCCACCAATTCCCACTTTCTTAATATTCAAGGATCTGCTGGTGCAAACTCATTAAAGATTGGGTTGTTGTTTTATTGAAGAAAAAAAAAACAATCAAGATATGTTACTTCCATTGATAGGGATTTGAAGATTTCGAGTTGTTTGAAGGCTCGATGTAAACTAAAATGTTGGGATTCTTTTGTCAGATTTAAGGTGTTTTTTAAAATTTCGAGGACTTTACCTAGTGGTTGTGATGGTTAGAAGTCAAAAAGCTACTTGATCATGTTGGTTTGTTTTTATTTTATTTTTCTGTTCTTTTACCGTGGAGTTTAGAAGAAGTACAAAAGGCCAGTGACAATTCTTGGCGCAGAAGGGTGATTGGATGAGGGTCGCTTCATGTCCTTGATTTTTTTTCTAACAATTATTTTCTTGATTGAGGAAAAAAATAAAATAAAAATCATTAGTATTAATATTTGGATATGGGTTTATTTTAATTACCACCCCAATATCTCTATTTTGTCTCATTATAGGGTGTCTCTCTATCATTTTGAGAGGCCCCTAAATCAGTCAATTTTTACATATAGACTCTCACTGGTCCATGAGTGGATACTACCTGAACATTTAACTCATTTTTGATCATCGTGTGTACAAAAATGAAGTTTTAAATAATTGACAGCAAGTAGAAAAACATCTTCACATCACCGATAATATACTTGCAAATGATATGCAATATGATAACAGTCATTCAACAGTAACAAAATGCATATAACTTTAACCCCGATGAGCTTGCAATTTCCTTATGCATCAGTTGTAGCTGTTTCCTTGCATGAATTTTCCTATCACGTGTGTCCTTCCAACACCATTGTTATTGTTTTTTCATGCAAAAGGACTACCGTAAACCATGATGATAGTTGCGAACAGGAATATAAGATAAGAAACAATGACCCTCTAATTCTTAATTCTCTTATTTCATATACCACCGTTTGAGCAAAAGCAAAAGAAGCAGGAATTCAAAGTAGCAAAATAATTGAAAGAAAGCCAGCATGATGGTTTTCTAACAAAGCAACTATTTCCATATACAAATTCATTGCCATCTACTGGATGGTGTCAGAGGGAAGTTACCTTCCATTGTTCGTCTGCGCCAAAATGGCCAGTCATCAAGCGGTATATATTGTAATTGAGACAATTGAGATTGGAGTCAGATCGGGAGTCAGCAAAAATCTAAACATACTTCCCAGCTGGCAAGTCTCAGCTGTCTAGATGTTTGTATAGGTGGGAGTGGGGGAGAAGTGGAGAGAAAAATAAATAAGAACATGGAAAATTATGTTTTTGTCTACAGCTAGTATCAGCGTAAGATGTAGCATCGCATTTCTGATGAAAAATAATCTCATTCTCTCTCTTTCTACTCTCTTTCTACACTTGAGAAGATTTGGGTGAAGACAGACAGAGAAGAAGAAGAAAAAACGACCAAGAAGAGCTTTTTCATCGGGGTCTCAAGGTTACTACCTTGATACAGATACATTACATTATTAACAACTATATTTTGTATGCCCTTACCTGGTTATTGCTGGATACCACGCGACCACCCAACAACTTGTCACAACCTCTTATGTCCAATGAGGAACGCACCTGGTTTTCAGTATAATGGTGTTGCGCAATGCAGTTGGCAGCATCCATACGTCTTAACTTAAACTGTGTTAGTGTTGGATTAGATGTTTCAACATTAATCCAGTTTAGTTATGACGTTATGACTGCTATATAGCTTCTATTTGTCCGAACTGGGGATCACAGTATATTCAAGGAAACAACCAAACTCAATTTACCATGGTGATTTCTTATTATTTTTCAAAGATGGATATAGTTAAAAGTGAAAAGCAAGCTTATGAACATCAGAGAATATTAACTTTCTCCAGCTCCAATGACCCAATCCAATATGAATGAGACCTACCAATTTCTTAATTTATGAAATCCAGGTATGTTAGATGGAAGTACACTTTGGTGAGAGGAGTACTTCCTTGCAAGTTAGTAGGCAATACCTATCATCGTGTAGTGTGGCAGCTTGCCTAACCTCTTTTTAACTCATGTGTATCATTGTTCTGCGTAAACAAAGCAAGCCATAAGATGAGGGAAAAAAAACTTAGAATATAACAGTAACACTATTAAAATAAACCATATATAAGAATTCCTTTACACCAGTCGACTTAGAAGTTATCCACACACCATAATCAAAAACCTACATAACATTACACCCACGCATTTATATTTCACAATGCATGCTAATGAACTTGTAGCGCAAAATCTATCTTACCAAGAAGGATATTGATCTTGCAGCTTAGGAAAAAACCATATTAACTTTTCTGTAGTCATCATCTAAGGTTATTGACCATCACCCAGCAGACCAACATCCCTGATATGGTTAGCAATTGATCATGTTCCTTGGAGGTTTTAGTTTGTATAGCCGCCCCATCCAATGATGTGTGGTGAAGACCTGAATATCCCAAATCAGATGTAATTTTTCACGGTGAAAAACTAAATGATTGAGAAATCTGCAGCTCAGCAGCAAATCAACATTCAATTTAAGGGAAAAGTTTGATGATTAGATGATAGACCTCCTCAAAATGTGTAAGCTTAAAATGCTTCTTCCCGATTTCAGTCCTCCTTACTCTGTCATAACCTTTACCATCTGTTTCCACAAATCTACGAAAATAGGGATATAAAGGTAAGGAAACATGGTTTGCAATCAAAGAAGTGAAATTCAGGGGTGAGATTCAGGGGTGAAACCCCAGGTTTCCAGATCAGAAGCATACATGTAATATGAGAGTTTGTAAATGAGGGAATTCAACATAGTAGGAGTTGCTTGATTATCGATGTGGTACTGACCATCTCTCTTTTACATAAATATTTGGGTATGGTTCCAAAGATAGAAGAGATTACCTCGTTTTTTCTAAATCAGATGCAACCACTCATTAACCTGCGAATAATCTAAAAAATAATCAGTGCGACAAAAAAAATACAGTCTAAATTGTTATCAATAACCTCTAATTTATATCTTTCTAAGATATGATTTAAAAAAAAAAAACATTAAATTTGGATACAATTAGTATTTGGTTTATTCTTAGTATTTCGATTAGTCATTAGTCATCTACAGTCTACAATGATGTTGTAAATCTACTAAGGGTTTTAAAACAATTAGCCTATGTGTGCGTCGACCATAAGATAATCAATATTTTTTTAAATAAATAATCTACTAATAAGCATTAAAATCTAAGTTTGGATGACAAAAGAAACGCTCACTGGGCATAAAATAAACTGGTACCAAGAAATCCAAGAGATAAGTTAACCTAAAACACTGTAACTTGTATTGTTTTCTTCATCAACTTCATCGTTGAGGCTTTATCACTCTGTGTTGCCTTCGGTCTCACTGATCTCCACAGCTATTTTAAAAACTATGGCAAAAGAAGATGACATACTATGATTGAAGTTGCTGATGAAAAATGGCAGCGTTTCGCCCCGGCCAGATTGTTTAGGTTCAAAGGAACATGTCTTCAAAAATTTATTATCTTCAAACATGATTAATTAGCAATTGCAAAATACAACAGAAACAACACCTGGATTTAACATTGCCGCAATTTAGTTTCTTATCCGACACAGCACATTGTTTGTCAAGATGCATTAGAGCATCCCTAATTAATTTAGTAATCTAAAATTAATGCATCTCAGTCTATCTTGTTATGCGATTGTATATGATTTGTGATTCTTGCATCATTTTTAATGAGGAATAATATGACAGAATGCACCTGATAAGATCGTAACTGTTGATTGGGATTAGCGGAACTTCGCCCCACCCGGCCGTTTAGATTCGATGGAACATGTCTTAATTGAAACGACGCTAACCTACTATATTAAAAAATAGTCTGATATCTTAAGACATAAATAACATAGTTAATCAGCAATTGCAATATACAACATGAAGCAACAATTACTATCTATCCAATAGGTAATCTTTAATTTGGTGTGACGCGCCGCAATTTTTTTTTTTATCCGACATTGTTAATTTTTTGTCAAATGTATTATAAATATCCAATTAATCTATAATAATCAATCAATCCCAGTAAATTTTGTTATGAAATTAAACACGATTTGCGAATTACGGTTTCCTACATATTTTTTATTTGGATTAATATGAAAGGATCCACTTGGTAAGATCTTAGTTGTTGATTTGGGCCGTTTAGATTCGATGAAACATGTCTTAATCAAAATGAAGCTAACCTACTCTAAAAAAATATACTGATATATTAAGATATTAGTAATAGAATTAATCAGCAATTCCAACATACAACTGAAGAAACAGCTACTATCTATCCAATATATAATTGTTAATTTGCGTGTGATGCCCCTTCGTCACACCACACCATAAAAATTGACGCAATTTTTAAATGAAGGTATGGGTGGGATGCAGAGAGTTAAGGCTGAATTGTTGGAGCATGGCCAGCCCTTACGCGCTGCAAAATCAAGAACAAAGGCAGCAGGGGAGGAGTTGAAGGAGGCAGAAGTTCAGCTGATGGCGGCGAAGGATTACTTGAGAGATAATGTATCTGGATTGCTCTCAGAATCATATCTGGAAATGTATTTAGATATAGGCGACGATTTTCTGCTGGAGGGATTGTTTTAGATAGTAAAGCTTTGCTATATTATCTACCGTGGTTTGCAATGTGGAGTCTGCTAGGAATTTAAACTTATTGTTGCATTTCCGGAATTAAACTTGCTGACCGTAGTCTGTATTGATTTGCTTTCTATTACATTTTTCCTTATGTTATTTTATGCTTCAATGTTAAATGCAATTTAGATATATCCAGTAAGTTGCATACATCTTGTTTTTCAGTTCAATGCTATTCTCAATGTATATAGGAAACTTGTCACATAGGCTGCAGGTAAAGTTCTAATCAGAACCTCGATCCACTGGATGATATTGTTGCAACTTGCAAACTGTAATTCCAACTCATTACATGTATACAATACAATGTTGGTTATGGACTTTATGGATGGAAAGAATCACAATGTTATTCAAGAATCACAAATATGACTCCACAAATATTACTCTAAATATTAAAACCTAACATTGAATATCTTCAACTCTAAATATTACTCGGACTTAACATAAATTATGACGGATAACAAATGGATGATTACAGATTATTAGATTTTGGTGGGGCTAGAGACAGGTCTAGGTCTAGCCCACCTCACCACTGTTTTCTAGATCCCGATCCAAACTCAGCTGTAGATATTCAGCGGATGATAGTATTTTTATACTCTGAACAGAACTCACAAACTCCCTGCAAGTAGAGACAATGAGGAATTGAGAACTCAGGATATATTAATCACATTTACTAGAAGTTGACAAAGAACTACGAGTTTGTTGACTTACTCCCAATGGTCGTGACCAATAGGTACAATGTCATTCTTTCGGTCCATGTAAACGAGTTTCCACTCCGACCGTTTTGGCTCTTCTAGCTGCCCTTCTATTCCAAACATTCGAGCTAAGTCATACCTGAGTTCCTCATACTTCTTATATCTAGTAATGTCTATAGACCTCCCAACAGATCCTTTCTTATGAACCTTCAAAAATTCAACATGTTACAGTCTTTACGGGTTTCAAACTTTTATTATAATTCAACATTTTAATGCAAGATACTCTAACGTGTATGTAAAGCTACAAACATTTTGGATTTTGAACAATACTATATATCAAGTAGGCAATGAATATTGTAGATGAGTGAGCTTGTGCACCAGACGGTCAGATAACTCATAAACAGAACGATTAATTTTTGTGGTGTTCAAAAAAGGAAATGTGAGCATATTACCTTCGTGAATGTCCGCATACGCTCCTGAGGTATTTGATCAGCCCACCACAACCCCCTATTAGTAGACGACGATGTTGAACATGATATTGCATCCCCATCGGTGAAACCAGAAACAGTTGGCTTTTGGTGTTCTTGTAGATAGTTTGTGGGGATATTTTGTGGTTGGTTTTTTAAAGATTGAGCGAAGTTGGTGACAGACCCATGTTGCAGCTGCTGCTGTTGAGATTGCTGACGTTGTTGATAGATTTGTTGTTGCAGTGAGACCTGAGGCTGAACACATGGGACAGCCTGCGAGAAAAACTGTTGTTGTTGCTGAAACTTCTGCAATAATAGCTGAAGTTCATGTTGACCCATTAGTAACTGCTGCAGATGAGTATTTTGGTGCTTTTGTTGCATCTGCTGCTGTTGAAATTGCATACCGTGTTGATGGATCTGTTGTTGCTGTGAGACCTGAACAGGTGCACTAGCCTGTGAGTGCAACTGTTGTTGTCGCTGCAAATTCTGCAACAATTGTAGACGAAGTTCATGTTGAGCCATTAGCAACTGCTGCTGTTGCTGCCGTGTTTGCTGTTGTTGCTGATGTTGAAGTAACTGCCACTGGGCCAGAGTCAATCCAGGAACAAATGGATTTTGACTGCCTCCTAAGTCATCAAAACGAAGAGATAAGTGACATTATTATTACCTATGTTGCTAAAATTTATAAGAAAATACCAGATAAGTTTGGCTGCATCGTGTGTGAAAATTTGAATCTTAAAACCTGTACAAACTACAATTTCAAATTCAGCATGATGTCTCAATACCTAAGTGACATTATAACCCCCTAAGTTGTTAAAATTAGTATGATAAGACCAGATTAAAGTATGTGCTTGCTAAACTTACCCATTTCGCTAATTCTTGTTCTTCTACTCTATCTTTTCCTCTACTGATGTATTATTGTTGTAACCTGGAAGGCTGGAAGCTGAAATTTCTTCAATCAGGGATGACTTTGAATTGATTTTTTAATAACAATTCTTCTTCGTTTTATTGTTGTTTAGTTTTTCATTTTCAATTGCCTCATCCGAAGAAGAAGAAATATGATCTGATGAGAAATTAGTACAAAAAGCTGTTGTTGTTGAGGTTAGATTTCGATGAGAGAAAGAAACAGTTGAAGGAATGTTGCAAGTGGTGGAATAACAAAAGGGTTGATGCAAACTGAATTTATTGCAAATGCCACCATGAAAGCCACTTGCACAACACCAGATATAGCTAGACATAAACGAAAAGGAAAATTAAAACTCATTACTAGTATTAGCAACACGAAAATGACCGATACATTTAACCACCAGCCGGCCAGCAGAAGATGATTTATGACTTTTAAGCTGTACTCTTAGTCATCTGGCATTATCAGCTCTAATTCCCTCTTGTTTCCTTCCTCTCATCTTCGCAACATCTGAAATGAGGACCTTATTCTTGTGGAAAAGATACATCTAGTTTGAAAAGAAGGCATGCCTCCTTTCCTGTTCAAGGTTCACTACTGCAAGTTCATAAAATTGTTCAGTTATATTGTCTGGCTCATATTTGTATGATGACACCAGCAACTTCTTTTGAAAAAGTTCAACCGAGAAAAACAGAAACAATTTCATTAAAGTGAATGTCGCTTTCTCCAAAGTGGTGAACCCCTTTGGAGAATGGCAGGTGACATAGGTCTCACCAGAAAAGCTTTTGTTTGTTATTGGTGTTTAATTCGCGGAACAGCTAGCTCACACGAAAACTAGGCAAATAATAAGGTGGACATCATTTAAGTTTCAATCTTTAGTGCAATTGCAGATGTCACTGTAGTACAGTGGTAAGTCGCTTGGTGGTGATACCAGTTACCTGGGTTCGAAACTCTTCTGCATCAGGGTGAGGGGATTTTTCTTTATTTTTTTTGCATAGCTACCTGGATTTGTAGGTAGTGGGCTTTGATCCAACCTAAAATGATCTCGCTTGATCCTAGCCATCACAGCATGACCCCTAAAACAACATTGAAACATAAAATTTGCTCTTTGATTCAAGAAAATAGAGTAACTCAAAATGTTCCATGTGACTAACAAGTTGTTTGGTTTTTTATGATCACCCAACTGACTCAAAATGTTCCATGGTAATCTTGACAAATGGTATGGGACAAATTCAAAAAAAATTAAAAACCATTTCCTGCGGTTCTGGTACTGGTATAGGCTAAAACCGTTCCAAACTGTATCATGTACAGCCCTAACAACACTGCTAAACGAACATTGACAAGCAACTTTAGTAGTCCCGCTGGAAACAATGTCATAGCACACTGTAATTCCAACTCACGACATGGCTACAACGTTGGTTGTGGGATTTTTACCTCAAGTAAAAGATTCTTTATCAATGTACATAGGCAAAGCTAGATTTTGATGAAGTTTTCCAGGCATATTTTGGGCTCATATATGGCTTTTTAAAGTATTCAATGTTGTACATTCTGGAACATAAAAAACATAATACGCATGATATTGGCTTTTACAAGGAATCCAAGTTTGTTCACATTATTTTATTGGCCGATCCTAATTCGTATAACCTCCCATCAAACACCAGCACTAATGTTTGGACTAAAATCAGGGACAGTGTACAACCTGGTTTAGCCTTCTTATAGGCCCATAGTGGAAGGTGAGATAAGCCAACAATTGTCTAGTACAGTGGTAATTACACCCTTTCGTTCATAGTGTGGACGGGTGGTAGGAGGATTGATTCTCATTAGGCAAGGTTGGATCCCATTTTCACAAATTTTCAAATTGGATCCTGTTGATGGGGAGGCGGTTAGATCAGCAGTGGGCCTGGTCTAGCTGGTCGGGCCCAGCTGTGATGTAAGAAAAATATAATAGTAAATAAATAAACCCTAAAATAATTGTATAAATATAAAGCTCCTCCAATTTCATGACATGAACAGAATTCAGACCAGCTGCCGCTTCTTTCAGAATATCAATTCTTAATATTGCATAACGATGGCAACAAGGTATTCTTCTCGTAATCTGTTTATCTCTTTTGAATTGATATGTAGTATCTATTGTTGTATGTATGATCCAGTTAAAAGGGACGGCCCCTGAGTTATTTTTGTAATAAATTGTATCTAGTTAATGGAGTATTACACATATTAGTCATGTTCATATACAACGATCAAAGCTAAATAATACTCCCTCCGTCCCACATAAATTGAGCTAGTTCTATTTTAATTTTGTCCCACATAAATTGAGCTAGTTCTATTATATACACCATGTTTCTAATTTTACCCTTAAAATTGATTAATGTTATGAAATTTTAGTATGATAAATATTTATAATTTCATAGTCATGTTTGTACTCGTTGCGTAGATGTTTTAAAATGCTTTTCAATGATATAAAGTTTACAAAGATGCGTGCCATAATTTGGGAGATATGTCATTTCTAAATTTTACAATCATGTTATCTATAAGGGTATAATTGGAAAAAACAGTAAAAACCTAATCTCTCTCTTCCTTGCCTTAATAATTGTGCAAATCCCAACTAGCTCAATTTATGTGGGACGGAGGGAGTATATATTAGTCTGTACGTCTTTGTGATTTATATTCAGGAAACAAAATTTGATTTGATTATTTGTGGTGTCTGTGCAACAATTGCTCATAGTCTCTTATTGTTTTTCTCTTAATCTTCACCAGGTTTGCTTGTTATGATGCTGGTGTTGCCACTGTTGCCGATGTCAATGCCAATAATGCCGAGAGCTCACCGGTCAGGTCTTATGAACCACCACCACAGCAATATTCTTACTCAGACTACGCAGACACAGAAGAAGAATATACAAGCGATGAGGAAAACGATTCAATACCATACAAAGAAGTGAGTAATAATGTAAACAAACAATTGAGAGCACGCATATGAAACCTTTGCAGCCCCTAACCTATAACTTTTATGTGTCTTTCCAGTTTCTTTACAAGAAGGAGAGTCTGAGCTCCTCAGGTTCCTTCAAAACTAGGAGTTTGGAAAACCGTACAGCGGTGAATCAATGGGTAGACACATGGACAAACTCTGATGGGGATGAGCGATCTTGGACTTGGATTCATGTGCATGCTTATTATAGCAAGAAAAAACGCCACGGAGGGTATGGTGTTATTTTACGCGATGCACCGGGAAAGCCAATCACTGCTCAAGCTAAGTTCTCAAGAACTGGAGTTTCTTTTTTCTATCAAGTATTCAAGGGAATAAATGCTGGTGTCACACTTGCTGAGCACCGTAAGCTCTCTGATCTCCGTGTCCGGTGTAATTCCCTTAAAGTTCCAAATTTCTTTCGTAAACTAAGTACCTGCTCTGATGAGAAATGCAAAAACGCGATTGATCCTATAAATATTTGCAAGAAGTGTGATAGTCAGTTTATTCTGGAGCGTTGCGAAGTGGTGATGCCTCTTGTCCTGAAACTTAGACGTGAAAATCTAAGAGATTTGTCTAGTTCGTGGGAGCTAGCTGAGCATTATGTGTCAAAAATGGAAAAAGAGAAAGTAGTACTTGAAGTAGAGAAGAAGCAAGAAGCAAAAAAGGAAAAAAAGAAAAAACTTTGGGCAAGTAGCTCAAGTTATTCACCAAGTGATTTTACTCCGGGTCTGCAAAATATTCTTTGGGTAGAGTCTTTGGTCATGAAGAGAATGATGTAGCTGTATTTACAGTAAAACTTCCATAAATTAATAGTACTGGGACAAAAAAAAATAGAGAAATTATTAACTTATCGAGTTATACAAGTCTAGTTGGAGTATAGAATTTTATTATTTTAACAAAATTATTAATTTTTTACGTATTAATTTATCGAAGTTCATCTTTATTTCAATATCTAAGCAAACGTATCATACAATCAAACAACTAAATATGCGGTGCAGCTTATCTTTATTTAAGATGATTTGGTATGAGAAACTGTTTGTGGAAGTTAAAAAAAATCTTTATTTAAGATGATT
>JAJJMA010038791.1:0-15221 GCA_023529015.1 Papaver nudicaule
AGTCATTCATCACGCATTCGAGACACGGTAACGAGACAAATATCAACTCATGACATCCCTCTCAAGCTCTCACAATCAGTTCTTTGAAGAAAATCGGATTAGAAATTGAGAAGATGACATTTGATCTAACAAAGTAGTTATATTCTATGGTTTGATTGTGATATAATGTGGAATTACTTGTTTGAATGTACATGCAAATCACCCTCATTAGCCCTTTTTACCCGTTCCGTTGTCGCCTATCACACGCAAAGGCTAGCTTAAACTCAATGTAGAAATATTAAGAGCATTTATAATTAGGCAGTGAATTAAACAGCTAACTAATCAGTTTATATGGATTAATAAGTAATATTCTGGTGTTTAACTACTGCCATACTCTAAGTTTCTATTCTTTGATATGAATTATATGGATGGATGTGAGTGGTATGTGGCATCAGGTGATCAGGGGACCGCTTGTATACAGATAGCTCTTAAGTTGGGGAAAAGGGAAGCCTAGTGGTGCTTATGTGATTGAGATGGAGAATGTTTTTAGACATATATGGAACGGGATTACGTATAGGTTGCTTTCCAAGAACAAAAAATACTAGGCAAATGAAAGCAAAAATGCAAAAGTACTAGGCAAATAAAAGTAAAACTGCGGCTACACAACGTTCGTTGACTGTTATGTTCAACCGAGGAAATGTTATATCCAATGACTTGTAATTGCCATACAAGGGCAAGTGTGGTTAGTTGCTGGCCACTTACACGTACACTCTCATATTTTCCCCTTCCTCCTAAAATCCATGCTTTGCCACCCCATGCATGGTTAAATTGTTAGATTATCTCTGAATGAAGAACGTTATTTTTGAATTGCCAAGCAAGGGGCAGCATCATTTTCTTACTTAGCCTAATGGTTGTAGGGATTTAGGCATTTATTTATCTTTTAGGCCTTTTTCTTTTGCCTGTGTTGAGATCACTCAATCCTCTATCATATAGCATTGATGATTTTTCATCACTACTGGGAAGATAATATTAACCATTACTATATCGTACACACTATAGGAACAGAAAAGTATACACTTAGTTCCAAGAAGCCAGAAAAAGAGAGATCAACTACCATGACCACTACGAATGTACTATAAACTATACCACGAAAAGGTAACATAGAGTTTTCATTTTCATATAGTTTTGTGATTGATTCTCTGTTTACCTTTACTGGAAAATACAAATGGGATTAGATATTCCAACATGGGTTCTTTTTCTTGCTGCCACCCATGTGATTTACAACAATAATTGTGAGGCGGCTTCTTGGGTTTTTTGAGGGGATGTTATTAGACCTACACTTCTTTTGGTCATATCATAATTAAGCATCAATCAAGCTGCTAAATACTATTGAAAAGGGGACAGGATCGATATAACATGGAAACGTATATGCCATTAGAAGGTTCTTCTGCCAGTAGATCAGACACGTCCGGGCCCGATCCAATACAACAGTTGACTCTAGATAGATATATCACCGTTTTAAGGTGGTGTGGTGTAGTGGGAGTATGGGATGTAAAGTATTTCGGATGACCTATACACTTACATTTTTATATTGCATTTGGTGTACACATATACGTACCAAAATACGTGAATGAGAACAGTAAGTAATAACAAATTACAATTCTTTGTCACTTAATTTGTATGTTTTGTGTTTCTTTGGGGCTGTTTGGATTTGCAAATCTGAATTGTAACTTTGTAGTCTTGCTGCAGTTTATAATGTTTTTTGGCGCTCATAGTCTAAAAAAAAACGTATAATGTAAAATGTAAAAACTTAATAGTGAAAACCTAAAATTACTCTTTAATATCTTTAGTCTCTACTAATTATTTCGGATCCTTCGTCTCTTTTTTTCAAACAAAAACCAAACATCATCACTGATCGCAAATATTAGAACCAAAATTGGTTAATGAAAATAACCGGTAGGCTCGATAAAGCAATTTTTGTCGATTAAGTATGATGTTCTACATTTACAAAAAAAACATTACCGGAATCGGCAACTCGATTTAGCTATCATATGTTGATTGTTCCTTATGTTCTTTGTAAATGAAGAACGTTACCATAGTCAGCAGCTAATAGCTAAACCTAACAACCGATTAAATTATTTTATTTTTAAAAAAAAAATCTAGCAATATTTTCTGTTTATTTGTACCTCAATACGATGGCCATCCTTTTGAATTTTAGCTGCCGACTAAACGACTTTTTTTAGAACATGAAAATCGATATATATGATCGACGACTATTTTGAAGTTAGCTACCTATTACATGGAACTTCAACATTTTGAATTTTTGAATTAGGACTAAGTAGCTAATTGGCAGCTTTATTTATTTTATAACATGTGTTGGTACAAAATCTGCTTAAGAACTTTGTACCTAACAACCATTTAAGAAAATCCATCTAACAAAGTATTTGATGAAAAACATAAGTGAAGAACATGATTCCGAAATACACCATGATGGATTCCGAAGAAGATTAGAATGATCAATCGAAATTCTTATGCTTCTTGATATAAGATTTTTCAGTGGCTAATGCTACTAGGATTATATTGTAGACATGAGTAAATATACTAACCTAGACTCTTATAAGTAACTAAAGACTTAACAAAAAATTCAACCCCTACAAATGAGTTCGAGCTCGCCTTTTTTAGGCCGAGCCTCGAGTGGATGACAACTAATAAGACAAAATACACAATCGTGGGTGTCAGAAGTTGTCGAGTAAGTTGGTGGCTTCCCGAGTTCTCTTCGAGGATATGGTTACTTTGATATCTTCTAAGCGTTCTTCGAGAGGTGGGTTTTCTTCGCCATCTTTTATCTTCTCGCCCTTCTGCCTTATCTCGGCTTGTTTGTATGATGGGTGGGTTGATTCTCCAAGATTATTCGGTGCTTCATACTCCTTCTGCTTTTATGCTACTTCTCCTTTTAGGTGCTGACACGTGTCTCGCCGGTTTTATCCCCCTACAGTTTGCCTCTTTCCTTTCCTAGCACCGAAGATGCTCGGGAAGGAAATCTCGCCTTTGACTTGGCTACACGTGCCATATTCTTCTCTTGATATGACGTCTTTATAACACGTTCTGCATGTTCTCGAGATTTTAGCTGCCTTTTGACCTTCAACTTATAACGTCGGTTTCCCTTCTCATATTTAAGCTTTATTTTCTCCCTCTAAAAAACTTTTAGTTCTTTTCCAGTTCTTCCTTCTTCTCTAACTCCGTTTGCTTCTCCCTTTTCTAAAGTTTCGGTTTTTAGCTATGATCCTTAATCTTTGTGCAAACCCTTTAGTACCAATTCTTCCTTGTCATCTGTCGGTCCATAAAGTCGAGTCTTTTCCCGTTTTCCTTTGCTCTTTTCAAACCTCCGACACCGTTATCGTTGCAATTATGGCTTCCGGCTAAGTTTCTTTTTCATTCCCTTTCTTATTTCTTTGTCTTCTTCTCATGGCTTCTCCTTCTACCATCGAGGCTCTCATCTCTAAAATGAAAGAATTGGGCTTTAGACCTAACTCTTTCGATATACACTTCAATCTCTCGATGGTCGACTGTCTCCAGAACTTATCGAGGAGTATAAATGTGAC
The DNA here is from genome assembly GCA_023529015.1 of Papaver nudicaule. NCBI lineage: Eukaryota > Viridiplantae > Streptophyta > Magnoliopsida > Ranunculales > Papaveraceae > Papaver > Papaver nudicaule. The sequence continues at coordinate 3,582 of JAJJMA010038791.1, forward strand.
GAAGAAAGACTCCTAGTCACTTCCCATCAGATATTCACAGGGCTATCCCACCGCTGTATCATCCCAACAATCTTTTGCTTTTAGAAATTCTTTGTTCGATGCCTTCTCATGTGGAATTATGTAGTTTACCTGCAGCTCGATCCAATTGATCAATCACTGGCTTTCTCGTTCCGAAGACAACTCCGTTATTGATATTGTAGCGAAGGATTTTTTCACTGCTTCCCGCTTCTTTGAACACTTCGAACCTTTTTAACTCTCGACAACGAGGCGGCTCCCTGGGGAGTTTGTTTCAGACCTGTGGAGGGCAAGGAGAACATTACCCCCGGGTTTCCGAATTATTCTATTGATGATGATTGGAGCTCGGAACCCGTTCTACTCGTTGGTCCTGTTCTCCGAGACTGGAAAGATTCGAAGTATTACTGGCCTCGAAAGGACTTCGAAGTTGGCCATCAATTTCTGGCTCAACATCTCTTCACTATTCATTTTTCTGACGAGGAGAAGGAATTATCTCGGAGAGCTTTGATGAAGAGGAAAGGTGTTTCCCATGACGCCCTGAAAGTTCCAAAGCGTGCCTGTATAGAAGAAACTAAAGATCACGTAACAAACACTAGCCGAAATGTTTCATTTGGAGTACCAATACTTGCCTCTGTTTGTTTTCTGAGATAGATGTTTCTTTTTATATAGGGAAAGGCTATTGGAGCTAAAGGTTTGAATCTTAAAATTGCTTCAATGGAGTATAACTTTGGTTTGATGAATAAGAATTCCCGAAAGGTTTCGACGAAGAATTCCCAGAAAAACATACCCAAGATACTTTCGAAGGCTGGGAATGAGAAGGGTGTAAATTCTTCAGTCAAGAGTACGAAGGTCTGCGTTGGAGGGAATCCACCGGCTTCGAAGACTACCGATGCTTCAAAATCTGCAGATGTTCTCCCAGTGTAAACTATTGCTGTCTCGGCTTCCTGCAACCTTGTAACCATTACTCCTACCTCTGCCTCAGCTATGCCTGCTGCCTCTGCTTCTGCTAGTACCAAACCATCTACCTCTAAAGGGGTTGATACGGTTCCCTCCTCGGGTACTGCCTCGGCTGTTGTTCCCTCGCATTCTTCTTCAAAGAAAGAAACCCCTCTCGTTGAAATATTGTTTAAAGGAATTAATGACTGAGTTTAACGAGCTACCAAGGAACGTAGCTTTAAATCATCCCAAAAGTTCAAAGTTTCCTCCTGCTCCAAGTTTTGCTGGCAGCCATGTCCAGTCGTATACTGCGAAGAATTTCAAGAAAGTGCTTCAGGAGAATCACAATCCTTGTGATTTTGTCAGGGAGGTTTCTTCTCGACTAGGTCTCATGTCTCAGATCCTTCTCACTATCCCCTTGATCCCGAGTTTTGCAAGAAGGTTGGTGATAATGGCGACTGCCTCGGAGAAGATTGTGATCCTCGCAATCCTCTTTTTTCTTTCGAGGAAAGTCTCGCTATGCTTCAGATGGTAAGTCATGTCTCTTGAACTGTACTATTTTTCCTTCATTGCCCTAAAAATTGGCTTCATTCTTTTGACAGGGTGAACATATTACTTCGGGCTTATTGACCTACTCCTTCGGGCATTATAGCGAAGCTGAGTACTATGAACGAAATTTCCTTCGGATGCAAGAGGAGCTGGCCAAGGAGAAGACTCGTAGCGCTCGCGAGAAGCATGATTAGCGGGTATGATGCTATCTTTGTTTCCTTTCTGCTTGTTGTTTTGATTATGTGCTAAAATTTGTTCACTACAACTAAAAAAGGGGAGTTGGAGGAGCATAAGGGGAAACTTCATCGGGCTAACCTATCCCTTGATACCTATTCTCGGACTAGTCATAAATACACCAATGTGGCCTATAAATACGACAAAGGGCGTCAGGATGAACTCGATCAGCTTGTGAGAGAAAGGTTCGATGCTCGGAACGATCGAGATTATTATATCCGAAAGTCTTCTCACTAAGGAGGAAAAGAAAAGATTTGAAATTGAGCGGTTGCTTGAATATGAGAAAAATAAGAATCAGAAGTATACCCAAGAGATGCATCAGTTTCAACTGGATATCACTCGGTTGACCCGAGAACGTGATGTTGCCCGTAAGGATCAATCAATTAGTGTCTCCAGAAAGGTTGTGATTGAAAAATTGGAGAATGAGATAATCAACTTAAAAGTTCAGAATGCAACTCTAAAGAGTGCTAACAAAGCAAAATGAGGGTTTGAAGAAAGGGTATAACGAGGTTAGTTTGGATTTTGCAAAGATGAAAACATCAAAGGATCATTTCCAAGTTGATAGACGAGTATCGTGTAAACTAGGATGGAACTCTACTGAAGATATTAGAAAGAGGGCTTCGCAACCTCGATTTTCTAATCAGCAGGAGGTCACTGAACATGTTGTTATGAAAGAAAGTAGGCCACTAATCTTAGCATCATGTTTTTGGAGTTAATAGCCTTTTAAGTGTTCTTTCTAATGTAGCTACCTTCTTCTTGTTCAGGTATTGAAGCCGATTTGATGCAGAAGGTGACGAAGGCTATTTCAGAAAAGGATGAAGCTACTTTGCAGCTGGTTGCAGAGTCCGATCTAAAATTAGAGTTCGAAAGGATAACAAAAGATCTCGCTCAGGAGTTGGCCGAGGAGCGTAAACTTCGAAGTTTAGATGCAAGTAGGCTTTCTCGGGAACTGGAGGTCGAACGGAACCGTCGTTCAAAAGAAGCCGAGAGGAGTGCCCAAAGCTTATCCACTGAACGCGATATTCGCCGCAGGTGTGAAGACAGCTTAAGGAATGTTATCATGGCCCTTGTTCTTGTACAACCACAGATAAAACGTGGTGACGCAACAAAAGATTTCTTACTACAGTCTGCCTTGACCAATGCCCTTGCTACTGATAGAGCCTGCCGAAAACACGGTCGATCCATATTCTGAGCTATCCGAGTGGAACCTGCTAGTTACGGGGTTGTAGGTGCCTAAGACTCTGACTTAGAGCTTCCTGGTGACGTGGATTTACTTCTGCATGAGACTTTTGTTGAACTTGTGAGGAAACGGCTAGATTCCAAGAAGGAAGAAGATTCTGAGTTATAAAAGAATACTGATGATCCTACGGGGGATTCTGAAGGTGGCTTGAAAGGGGGTCCCAAGGATGATCCTAGTGATTCTTCTGGAAATAACTGTGAAACCCGTCCTGATGATTCTAGTGGTGCTCGTGAAAAAGGTCCTCAAGATACTGACAAGGGAGCTGTTGAAGGCAACAAGGGTGTTATTTTTTATGCTAATTTAAAGGAGAAAAGTTATATTTTTGGCGGGTCTCTTCTGGAGTATAGCGAGGAGGAGGACAGTGAACCAGAAAGAGTTCCTTCAGGCACAAAATCTCAAGGGCTGCGTATGGAGACTATTGACGAGGTGAAGGGCGAAAGTCTTATGTGATGAAAAAGCTGGATGGAAGATCTTCTTGGGATATTCCCTTTGATGCTCCTTTTACTGCCGTTTAGGAGTAACTCTTGCTTTTCATTGATTCCTTATATAGTTTTGCTCTTCAAATTCCTTTGATGTCAAAAACAGATCTTATTATTGTCTCTTGCAAATACTTAAATGAAAATTTTCTCTTTTGTAATCAAAAAATGCCTTCTTTATTGTGTTGTTTGCTTAGTAACTCGTGATTAGGCAAGAAGTATACCTTGCAAATTCTAGGCTCCTAAGGTTACTTATATTGCAACTCTAGGGCTTCCTTCGATGTAGGAGGCAGTAAACCAAGCTAGTGGGGGTTGCAGATCACCCTTCCCAAAGGCTATGAGCTACCTGCCTATCTCAAGCAAGACATGGCAATCGAGACCATAGATATCCAATTTGCCTCGGTACATTAGGTGGGTTACGAAGATAGCGAGTATCTTCCGTGGGAACATGGTAACATTCCGAGAACCCTTTTAGCCTAAGTACAGTATGAACCTTACGTTTGGGTAGCTACTATTTTTGGTGTCGATAATAAGGTATCACAATGGGGGAGTGCCGGTCAAAGCTAGAGCTTAGACATGGTACTGTTCTCCTATCGCGGCCTGGACTTCGACCCTTTCTTTCTCGCCTGCCCCTCCTCGAGGCTGTATTTTTGGTGGAGGTCCTCGGCTGCATAACTCGCTTTAACATTCCCTTGAATGTAATCTAGTTAGCTTCCTAAGGGTTCCATCTGCCCTAAAGGCAGATGTTAATCCCATTTATTATCCCCGCGACGCCTCAAAAAATGAGGTCCCAGTGGTCGCAATGGTAGTGGGTCCAAATGCCTTTTAGCTTATGTAGCTTAGACTCAAAGTACCCACTGCTAACGGGGTGTCTTGTGGGTAGATGACTGTGTCATGTAACTCGTAGGGCCCTTACGACTACATGTACATCATATATGTGCCTGCCAGTCAAGGACTTATATATGCCTACCATTCGAGGTCTTTTTTATGCCTATCATTCGAGGACTTATATATGCCTACCACTCGAGGTCTTATTTGTGCCTTCCATTCGAGGACTTATATATGCCTACCATTCGAGGTCTTTTTTGTGCCTACCATTCGAGGACTTATATATGCCTACCATTCGAGGTCTTTTTTGTGGTTGGCGTCAGGGCCTTTGGAGATGTGCCTAATCAGGTATGACTTTTTAGCCTAATTGAATAGGATCTGGAGGTTGAATCGATTTGTCACAGATCAAATTGTTTCTTTATTTATTCTAATAAAGGTAATCAACATGCTTTGAGTACATTACGAAATCTAACTGAGATGCTTTAAACTTTTTCCCTCAACTGGAGTATTCAATCTTTGCCCTTCAAGGTTGATCAGACTATGGGTATCATTCCTGAGCGCCTTTTCAATGACATACGGTCTTGCCCAAAATGCATCTTCCTTGGAAGTTACCTCTTTGACACTACGCGTGTTTACTTCGTTTATTGTTTCTTTTGATAATGTTGGACTGCTACTTGCTAACAGAAATTGATCCCTGGTCTCGCAATGTTAACCTTTTCCTTTACTAGCGGAAGCTGTGACTGGCTTTGAGTTTTTTGTGGTGTTCTTAGTCATTCCTGCTTCGACTTCTGCAATAAATTTTTTGATACTAGATTCGGTTAACTTTAGCTACTTAGCTGGATTCGCAGAATCAGGTTTCGACCCTTCTCGCTGCTGGACATCTATCTCGTTACAGAAACGAGCTTCGACAAGGTCCCCCATGATTTCAACGATTCCTTTTGGTGTTGGAAACCGAATTCTCCTGTGAAGCGTGGATGTTACACCCATTAGACCATGTAGGCCTTCCAACGATAGCAGTATACGGCGAATCAATATCCACCACACAAAATGTTGTAAGTAGATTGAGCTTGCCTACATGAATCATTAGTGGTTTCTCTCATCTTGGTACCGAAGGCTTCCAGTTAAATCCACACATGTAACATGTTGTATGTCGAGGGGACCAAAGTTACATGGTTTTGCCGAAGAGTATGTCGACGGAACTTCCAGGGTCTACCAGGATTCTTGGCATTGCCAATTCCTCAATGTGTAGGGTTATTACCAATGGGTCGTTGTGTGCTCTCTCTCCATCCGGAATGTCTTCTGCAGAAAAGAAGATTGTCTCTTTTTGCCACTCTTCCAGGGGCTTTTTGGCTACACTCATGAGTTCCTTTCCTTCAAAGTCTCTCTTATGAATTATGTCAGTAATACTACTTTGGAAACTGTGCTCACTTACTTCTGCATGCACTGTTGAATTGCAGTCATTAAATCTAGAGATATCCCTATCGATTGTTATCGTGTACGCATTTGTGTGCTTTTTCTCTTCATTGGGTTGTGGTTGATCCGAAGTTGGGTTTGGCAAACTTAACAAGCGATTGAAGTTTCCTCTCGAGATGAAATGATGAACCTGATCCTGTGCTGTAACGCAGTTCTCGGTTGAATGTCCATAAAATCTATGAAATTGACAAAAGTCATTCGCATTCCTTGTGTGTTGTAGGTGGATGCCTCGGCTTCTGGAATAGCGAATTTCGCTTGCTAACTAGGATTGTTCGATGCATTTCAAGGCTTTTTCGATGGATACACTTAGTTTCGGTAGTTTTCTGTCTTGGAAAGGGGGGAATCCTGACCTTGGTACTCCGAATTTCTTGTTTCCCTCGTACCCTTTCCGAGAATAACTGCTTTCATAACCTCTTCGAGAATCATTTCCTTCGTAACCCTTCCTAGAGTCATTTCCTCTATTATCACTGTATCTTCTATTATCATTGTATCTTCCATCGCCAAACTTCCCTTCATTCCTGTATCGTCTCTCGTCGTTTTTCCTTTCTCTTTTCGAAGAATAACCAACTTGATTGTTCATGAAATCTCGCTCTTCTAGCGACAAATTATTGATCGAGTGTACTTACTTTGATATAGTTTCCTTTCCCTGAGCTGTTTGTTCTTTAATTTCTTCCAAACCCAATTCACTCCCTTTGATATTTTCGAAGGTCTTGTTTGTTTCCACATTTTTTGAGAAGAGTTTGTCGTACAAGGGGTGGTATTTGTCGAGTGCGTTCAAGAATGCTCCTACTTTATCCTTTTCAGAGGCCCCATTTCCAACTTCCACACACTGTGTTGTCCACCTTTCAGTCAAACTATTGATAGACTCCTTTGGCCTCGCCTTGATACGGAAAAACTTCTTCACTCCTGGTTTAGATGAGTTGTTGTACAGGAAGTGAAGCAAGAAGACCTTCGATAGATCATTAAAAGATGAAATCGAGCATGCTGGAAGGCTGTCATACCATGCTAAGGCTTCACCCTTTAGACTCGAGGGAAAGTACTTACAAAGTACCCCATCCTTATCCTCCCGTGCCAAAAATAATCTTTGGTACATTTTAATGTGATGAGTTGCGTCTCCCGAACCATCGAAGATAGAGTTAAAGGTTGGCATGGTGCATTTAACGGGGATGGCTAGATTCGGCTATCTAGGAGCTTTGCTCGCATTGCTTTGATTTCATCCATTAGTACTTTCTGCAGTGCACTGGCTTCAGAATCTTTCCTCGCATGTTCATTCTCGTATACAAGGCGCATATTGTTTCCCCTTGACTGAATACTTGGTACCATTTTGCGGCTCGATTCCTCTTGTCCTCGCTCAATGGTGTTTTTGTCCTTCAGTGTGGTTTCTCGATGTGGTAGGTCGTTTAGAGTGTGATTTTTCATGATGAGAGTGTCCCTCGCTATCTCTTTTGTAATTAGATGCTTACTTCTCGGCAGCTTTTTTATTTGCTTCACGAAGTAATTGCTTTAGTCTTCTGATTTTTCTTTTCTTGCTCATGAGCCTTTTGAATTGTGCGGCCCTAGCAGTTTCCTCCTCAGTTGGCTGATGCATTTGTGTCATGATGATTGGGTTTTCCTCTGCTTCTTCCTCTTCTTCAATCTCATGTATTTGTTGTTCCGGAAATCCTTCTCCTTCTGGCCCCAGGTCCTCGACAAGTACCTCGTCTTCATTTACCTGGTCTCTATGCTGGACTGTGCTTGCCGCTACCTCTGGCGAGAGTCCTTTACTTGTTGACTGCCTAGTATTTGGTCTCGAAGAGCCTGTCCCTTGTCTCGGTGAGCCTACTCCTTGTCTCGGAATCTGATTGGATTTAGAAGTCATGGCGACAGTTTCCTGCAAAAAGCGATAAACCCGTGAGGTCCAAGGCTGCTACTACAGTGTACTATGGGTCTGACATGCACCTAACAGTTGTAACAGAATCTGACATGCGAGATTTTAGGGGGATTTTACGCGTACGACCCAATGAGATTTCTCTCTGGAAAGTTTTGCAACTGTTCTTTTTTGTCTAACTGACCTAATTTACCTAAATCTTCCTTCCACAAATCCACTTTTCCTATTTTACCAAAAAGTAATTGATGGAACTAAAGGTGTGAAAACTATTTCCTAATATAGCTTTTTGCTAGAAAAGTACGAAAATAACCCCTAACTTGTTTAAACAGTACATACTACACATGAGATTGTAAGGGTATTTTCTGAAAAATTATAACATCGAACTCTAAATCGGAGAACCACCAAGGATTCCAAAATTTTTGTGAAGTATGAAAGTTGTTTGAAAAAAAAAATCTTTGGATCTTGATTAGATCTTTGTATTTCAAAGCTTAGATTCCTTCAAATACATCAATCTATCATTATGATGATTTGCTCTAAGCTCTTAAGTATGCTAAAGCTCAAAATCTTTAGATACTCAAGATGATGGAGCTCGAGAAAGATAATAGAAAAATTTGAAAACCCAAAAATTTCCAAAATTTTTTAATAACCAACAAATCTCAGGCAAACCTAAGTTGTTCTAATCAATCCATGTTTCTAGCCCCAAACTGTGTTGGTACAAAATCTGCTTAAGGACTTTGTACCTAACTATTTAAGAAAATCCATCTAACAAAGTATTTGATGAAAAACATAAGTGAAGAACATGATTCCGAGATACACCATGATGGATTTCGAAGAAGATTAATATGATCAATCATAAAGAAATTCTTATGCTAATAATCAAGTACCAATAGCTACCGATTATCGAACTGCGAACAACATTAATGGCAAATCAAATACATACTTTTTTCCACATTTTCGTATTGTTAACCTACATCATGATAATATTTATTTAGCTCTTGAGAATCTTCATTTATTTCCAAAAAAATCGTCCATTTTTGGTGTAGCTCAATCATCAAAATGCAAGATGAAGCTATCACCACCTTCAAGGCTTCTAGCCTTCTATGCACTAGTTTGTTTTCAGACCTTCTTATTTTTAATCCTGCCACCACTATGAATTAATGTCATTTTCAGACTTACATCTTTTTTTTTTCCTTGGATATGACTCGTTTGAATCCAACTGACTCATCTGGATCTGACTCAAATTTTCTGAATGTGTTTACTTTGTAGGTCATATATGACTCAACTGACTGAGTTTATTTAGGTATTTTTGCCATTTACATGACCCAGTGATTATAGGATCATTGAACTAAGGGCATTTTGTTACTTGATTCAAACGCGTCCGAATCAAAAGTTACGTCTGACTCAAGTAGCGAGTCAGATCTGATTTTGAGAAAAAACAAATAGTCTGACATCTGACTCGAACCAAGTCAAGAGCCGAATCAGATCCAGATACCGAATCAGTAAAAAACAAACACTTTGTAATTAGCTTCCCCGTGGGCCATTGGTAGCAGCAAACTACAGATGAAATGAGAGAAATACAATTCAAGATTGATACTGACAAAGCTCGAGAATTTTGTTCAATTTTGTGGATGATGATTCTAAATGTCCCATCTTTTAATTATTCAGGATTTGAGATTTGGACAATGAGGTCAAGGAAACAAAGGAACAACATGCACTATGGGAGAAAGGCTGAAGTGAGGAGGAAATGATTAACTGGGTATTGAGTAAAAGCTTTTAAGAGCACTTGAGGAGCTGGAGAATAGTGAAGTTCAGCAGACGTAGATTATCTCTTTGGTCTATGATTTCTTACGCTATCATATGGAATCTCTAGAAACAAAGGAACAACAAGCAGGTTGCAAGTAAGGAGGAGATGATTAACTATGTGAAACTTGACCTTTGTTTTTGGGGTTCCATGAATGGATTGTTCTTGGGTTATTCAATGACTCAAATTGTGTTGAATTGGAGAACTGTAGTGAATCTGTAATTAGTTTCGGTATTCACTCATGTAAATTTTGTATATAACTTCTCTCTTTTAATACAACCTTTATAATTCGAAGAAAAAAAAAAAAAAAATCCTATGCATTTTCATTTCTAGGATTATTCCATTTTATCCATCTAATTCTCGATAGTTTAGTGCTAATTGTACTTATATGTGAGATTTAGTACCAATATGTTCTCATCATCAGCTTATTTGCAGTCTTGCACAGTGGTTGCACCTACTAATTCATAGATTAATCAGCCGTTAGTAGGTGACCCTTGGCCACATTTCTTGACTCTTTCGGGTTTGCAGTCTTTCAGGCATTTTCTATTTACCAAAGATATCACATTATTTTTTACCAAATGATATCACATTATTTTTACACCAAATAAATAAAGTAATTTCACTGCCCATCCCTGTAAATGGGTAAAGGCATTTCATCCAAATTTTAGATTGAGCTAGAAACAGAAGCAAACTGACACTTAGCTGATATCTTGATTAAACATTAATACGCGGCCACCGCAATGTGATTAAGACATAAACACGGCTTATCCGGCCTATCCGGACAATAATTAACTTAGTTAATCAGCCGATTTCGGTTCGGAAAGATAATAAAAATTATACAACACCATTAAAAAATGATTTGCCAATCCAATATACAAGACTGCATTTAGTCGATACTCAATAATTTCTTGGAACCATCTCATTACGTGCATATTAACGTAATGCCAAACTAAATATATGTCTCAATTCTTTTTGTCTTTCTTGTTGTTTTGCAGCTGAATTTGCGCAATTTTATACATTTCAGTACCAAAAGTACAAAAATATTCACCGACCGGCATGTGCAACAATATAAACTGTTAAAATTTTGGTGCTGACTTATGAAAGTCTTTGTGCAATAAAAATGAAAACAGTTATGCATATAATCGTATAAACATATATGTTTGGTGTGATTAGGTTAACAATCTGGCATAATGCGACAAACCATTATGATAAAATTAATAATGTGCCTAGATATTTTAATTTGGAGTAGTTAATGATTAAGCTTGTGCTACATTTTCTACTAATAACGTCATTATCCGTTAAACATTTAACTATCATTTTCATTCCTTTTATGTTTGTGACGAGGAGATTGATTAGTGAAAGAGTATAGTACTTATGCACCTAATTAACGGATATTCCAGAATAAACTAAATCTCATCTGAAGTTTGAACGATTACAGAGAATTCTGATTAGAGAGTTCAATTTGTAGGTTCTAACCATTGACATTTGAAAAACCTGTTGTGATAGGGTGCACATTCTATCTGGACATCTTGAATAAAAGTTTTAACAGGCCGCATGCAGATGACGAAAAGAAATGAATAGTTGAAAATAAGTCATATCGTAATTTATGTGGAAAAAACTAACAAATAGCACTCAAGAGTGTTGCTAAGTGCGGTGTTTTTGGTCATCTCTAGTTTCCATGGCAGATGAGTGTCCATTTAGCATTCTAATCCAAAAATAAAACTTGCAAAATCCATGAGAAAAAACAACATACAAGAGTTACCATGGGCGAACATCATCTTCTGGCGGCAGATCTCTCTTATTATGGACATCCATCTCGATGATGTATGAGAGACTTTATTCTACTGGAATGCAATAGTTTTTGTTTTATTGGGATGTTGGTACATCCTGAACCCAAGTTTTTTTTTTTTTTTTGAGATAATAAGGTTGAAATTTTATTAGAATGAAAAAGAGAAATTTACAACCCATTGAATTTGGGCACCCCATTACAATTATTCCCTTTTTTAAACTACTCACCCAAAATGGGCAGCCTACTCAAAATTGTATCAAAATTGTGTCAAAAATCTTGAACCTAGAACTCCCTCAATTTACAACCGCTTTCCAATTAAGAACTAGGTACCTAAAAGTATAAAATCTGAACCATTTTGGTTCCACCCCCTAAACGTAAAGTGTGCTCTTGACTTCATTTATGAGAGCTTTAGTTTCTCTAGGTTTCTTCCCT
>JAJJMA010038792.1:0-11337 GCA_023529015.1 Papaver nudicaule
CACTACGAAAGTACCCAGAGACGGTGCATTGTTTTTCCAGGTAAAAACACTACTTTAAAAGGAAATAAAGTGATAGGAAGAATTTGAAAAGTATGTAACTGCTTATCGGGTATTGGGGAATGTTTTTGAGAGGTGCAAGAATCGAGGAAGCCCTAATCTGGTCGTTTTATTTCCTAAACTGCAACGTCGGAGTCATTAAAGTGGGGTGGTTGGATGGTGATGCGAGTCTTCTATAAAAAGCACTTGATTGTAGTTCTTACTGGTCATTTCTTAGTGTTTTCAGAGTAAGAGAGAGGAATTTCATAGGGATGACAGGTAGCGGCAAGGCACCCATGAATTATGATGAAGGCAGCAGAAGACAACGGATTCGAGAGATAATGGAGAGGGAGGGGAATCGTGAAGGTGGTGGTTCTTCTAGGGGGGAGAGAATCAAGAAAAAGTGACTCGTCTCTTTATTCATCTCTTGGAAAGGGATAAAAGCGAGAGATAAAGAAGAATGAGAGAATACGATGATCTGCCGTATGATTCTCGCCTGATTGAGACAAGAACCTTTCTTTGCCGTCATAGTGAAGAGATTCTGCTGATGATGGGGGAGGACCTTATTTTTTCTGATGAATAATTGCCTCTGAAGGTCGAAGTGAAGGAAGAATTTAATGATGCTGAACAGATTGCTGCTAACTTCGTTCCCGTTCTGCTGGTTGATGTTCCTGTCGTTGACCTAGAGGTTGTTGACGGTCTTGATGAAAATCACGATACCGTTGCTGCCCGTATTCGCAGTAGGTCTCGTAGGAATAGAAGAATGTTTTTTTTTTTTTATGTATTGTAGATCCCTTGATGAAAAATTGTTCGTCTATGTTGCTGATGTCGTGTTTCTTGGCTTCGTCATTGTTCTGTTTTGCCATCCTTAGTGCTTGGTCACGGTCTTAGTCTCCGCGTATCTTCATTTCTCCATAGAGCGTGGGGAATTTTAAATGACGATAGTGTAGTTAATATTCTCCTCGTAATTATTGAATCCATTTCTCCCCCAGTACTGCATGGTAAGGGGATGGTACTTCGACGACGCTGAATTTTACAAAGGTTCTCACTGGGCCTATGTCCACTTGCAACGTAATTTCTCCCCTTGGTGACATATACTGCTCCGTATGCATTGTAGATAGTCGTCGTTGATGAGCTCATGTGTTCATCTTGGAACCCCATTTTTTGGATGTAAAATAAAATATTGTGGACGCTTCCTTCGTTAATTAGCACCTTCGTCGTATTCTGCCCATGAATAGGCAGTGTTACGGTCAGGGGCTCTTTTGATGCGGGAATTTCCCGGTTTTTGACTTCGTCTTCATTCTTATGTCCGCGTAGGTAGACTTCGCTTTTGTTGGTCTTTTGGTGGTTATCACCGCTATCGCTTGGTTCTTTGTTGGGCTTCTGGATTGCCATCGTGTACTGACCGAATTCTCCTTTTCCTATGTACCTTTCGATTGTATTTCGAAGATGCTTGCAATTATCTGTGGTGTGCCCCCTTGTTTGGTGGTATTCACAGTAATCCTTGTGACCGATCGTCTCTTTCCTTTGCTTTCCCCTTGTCGCGGGGTAAGTGAAGTTTTTCCTGTTTCATTCTCTTCTTAGAATCTCCGAAGGTTGTAGGGTCAGGTCCGAGTACATTATTTCTGGTGTTTTTTTCTTTCCCTCGTTGTCCGATAAGATAGTTCTTGGTCTGAGTCTCTTCTCTAATTGATGGCTTTTTGCGGTACGCTTTCTGGTCTTGGGTGTACATCATTCGCTGCTCGCCGCTTGTGAGTCTTCGCTCTCTTCTTCTTGTACGTGCTTCATCTTCTGGGCTACCCGTAGTTCTCCTTCCCGAGTATGCATATTTGTCCTTATCTCCATCGTTAGCATCGAGTTCTTGTCCAAGTCGTATCTGTACCATTGGGCCTCCGAGATTTTGATCCTTCGTTCTCCTTCCTGAGCCTCCTTCAAATGACTCCGTATGGCCTTGTCTCCTTTTATTATTTGTGAGCTTTGATCTTCCCAGTTCATAGCGCTTAAAATGTCGTCATGTTCTTTCTGCTTTAACATTAAAGTCGACAGCTGGTCCATGATTATCTTGCTTATGCCTCTCTTTTGTCCTGGTTCATCATCGTTGATTGGCTCCGGTCCTGCATTGTTCATTTTTTGGGGTGGTCTGTGACCGATTCGTCTTTGTTTTTCTTGGTTACTCAGTGCGCCATAGATGTTATGGATCATATCCTCGGGCTGCTCGTAACCGGTGTAATTCATGGTTGATGTCATGTCCCCGCCTTCGGATTTGGCTTCTTTGCTTTGTTAGGCCATGCGATTAGGATAGCCTCTCCTACTCTCCCAAGTTTCTGCTTGCTTGATTCTTGACTTCTATTTCTCTTCGTTGTTCCCTGGGGTCTTCGCTATGTTATGAAATTCTAGGTACCAAACTAGACTATTCTTTAATCATTTTAATAATAACAGATGAAAAGTCTAGTCAAAGCTTAGCGGTTTTAGATAAAATGAGGGATAACCTGGCATATATTTAGCCATGGGGGGAATATTGTGCATATGCATAGATAGTGACCGTATTCCAAAAGCAGATTTTCCATAAACTCATTTGTGGGAGAAATCAAGGGTATGTTTAAAAGTAGGGTATGAGGGGTTTTTGAGCTTTACGTTGGTAGACTCGTTAAGAAGACAGTTCCTAAGGATTAATAAGACAATACGTTTTTCGACGCTGCAATCCCTTCAAATGGGATTCGCCCGGAATTTAGTATGGTTCGGGCAAGGTCTAAAATATTCTCCTTCCTTGTGAACTCTACTTTTTTGAAACACTCCGTTAGTGGAATATTCACGGAGTCCGACTACTGTCAACGATCTGATTCGTTTCTCGTTTCCTTGAAATTAGTTGATTCAAGCAAACCTTTTCCCTGGGGATCCACTTTTATCCACTAGAAAGTGGTGTGAATCCTTGATCTGATTTTTGGAATTAGCCTTTGACCCAATCTCTGGGAAAAACTTCATTAAAAGCGTAAGAAACTATTAAATGATTCTTCTTCTTTCTAAGACAACGATTATAACGCAAGTAAAAAACAAGTAACTGCTTCAAAGAAGACTGAAAATGAAGTTGTTTGAAAATTACAAGGACAATGGTCCCTGTTTCTAGCGTCAAACTGTTACTACTAATTTATCCCATAGTGTACTAACCATTAGAAATATTGTAAATGTAAAGCAATGCACACCCAAGACCCTCGTTCCCGATGCTCTCTGAATATAGAGTAGCAAGTCTAAGGAATTCACCGATGCCCTTTATAGTATGATAAAGTATTAACGGAATATAAACTTTAAGCTAATGAATAGAACTGCGTTAGCAAGAATTATAACTAACTAATAATGAACACGACAACATCGTGAGATTAAGTACTAGGTGCGTTTACATTCCCTGTGAGTAAATCTGAATAGTATCATTACTTATATTCTGGATTACAGTGGTGTGTTTTTGTAGATGGTGAAAAATCAAATAGGGGTAACGACATAAAATGTCCCTCTATTGCACCTTGCCGAGAGGAAATTGCCTACTCAGGCAGATCTCAAAGCTCAGAATGCAACCCTTTCTGCAAGCTGAATATGCTCATTATGAGATCGCTCTTATAACTTCCGAGTGGAGAGAATAATATCATAGTGCAGAGCCAAACAACCCACTTATACACAAAGCCACCAATTTGTTGATATCGACATAGCTTCGAATTTCTCAACATAGGAGCTAAATTACTCACTGGTGTTGTAGATGACAAAATATAGCATCCACCACAGAAGGCAACAGAAACTGGACAAGAGGTACTGCAGGTCCTGCATAACGACTCAAAGGAGGATCAGACCAAGGTACCAGAGTCCGGATAGGCGCTAATGGTTGCAGATACAGAACCTGACACGACTTAAGGCGGTTAAGCGACAGCAGAGACTGCCGAGGAGACTACGAGGTTCTGTCATCCATGAGACGGGAATTCTAGCGAAACAATCGGATCTAAGATATTTATCTGATGTATTTACTAATTTACCCCTAAACTTGTATTCCCGTCGTCTATAAAAGGCCAGCCACGCCTCATCTGTAAACTAAGTAATTCATAAATGAGAAAACATACTAGACTCTTTCTCTCTAAACAATCTCTCTCTTTACTTTTCTGTTAGCATGGTTAGTTGAAGCAAAGTATTCATACCACATTATCGATCAAGTAGATTCAAACACTAGGAGAAGATTAATAGATCAAAGCAAAGTCTAATTATCTCTTAGATCACCGGACATACACCGGATAATTGGTGAAGGTATGATCTAAACCTAATTTCGTATCTTCATTTGGCTCTGACAGAGCTTGAATTCTTGTTTTTAAGTATATCTCGTTGTTTTGATTAAGATTTGAAGGTTTTAAAACAGTTTTCTATACATTTGTTAGTATTTTCAACGATTTTTATAGATCAAAAAACTTTTGGCGGTAAAGGAAAATTTAAAACCTAAAATTCTCAGATCTGAAAGTTTATACTTTTATTTACAAATCTGTGTTAAAAAATACTTTTAAAACGAAGATCTAAGGTTTATAAAGACGGATGATAACAATTGGAAGTTTAATTTAATAATTTGTATGTTTTCATGAGAAAAATTGATGATCAAATCGAGAATGATAAAGAAATAAGGGATATGAAGATTCACTGACGCAATTCACACATAAAAGCTAAGAGATCTAAAAGAAACTACGCCCAGGGAAGTTTTTCTAAATTTCAAGATTATGTTCATTTAAGCATCATTAACTTCATGATTTAGATTTCAAAATGCACAAACTATGCTTCTGCATGCTTAGATTATAAGGAATATTTCATGAATTGGAGATTTATATTGATAATTCGTATTCAGATTTAGAATTCAATTAGTTTCTTTAGATTTCAGTTAGAGTTCGTCATGTTGAAAAATGTATTCAAAATTTTATTTAAGAGATAGTTTAAATTCGTAAAACCTAGATCTGAGGAGACAGTACCGATATACATAATACAATACCTGATATAGATGATTGTACACAATTATACGAGTTTTGCTTCGGTAAAGCGATTTTATATAATAGTTTAATTTACAACCGTTAGATATATCCAAATTTAGAGATAGAACAAATAGATCCTCTAGATATGAAAATCCTTCACGATCTGAGCAAGCTTATCTAGTGATTTTACCTTATATGAAGCTAGGAAAGAACTTGTTAAGTTTAAGTTAGCAAAATTAATCTTATTATGAACCAATTGGTAAACATTTATTGTCTTGTGTGCAAAGATTACGTATATAGATTTTTCATAAGATACATGCAAGCATATTACCAAGTATTTGATTGAACGATCTATAGAAAAATTTCAGATAATTATTTCTATATGAATTATTTAATTTTACAAATCTAGGTTTTGGATATAAGTCCTTATTCTCAGATCTGATACTTAATTTGTTAACAAGATGAATCGTAAACCGAAACAGGATTTGCAATGTCTATAGATAATAAAGGAATATCAACATATTTGTAGACTAATATATATATATATATAATAGTTCTATATTACGATTAATCTAGAATTCTTTTTAAATAATTGATTAACAAATACACTAATATTATAATTTTTGATTGGTGAAGTTCAAAAGGAAAATGGCTACAAAGCGTGTACAAACAAGATCTGGGATACCATCTCTACAACATCCTACTGCAGAATAAGGATAAGCATCTAATAGTCAGAATACAACAACAGTGCATACTCTCGGAGTGCCACCGTGGACACCTACAAGATCTGATCCAGCACAACAAGTTACAACAGTAGAACCTGCATCTTCTATTCAAACAACAGTTGCTGCATCTTCAGAACCACAAGTATCTACAATTGCAGAGCCTGTAATAACAGAAATAAGATCAGAACCAGTAACCCAACAATTAATGACGAACAATGCGTTACCATCAGCACCTGAGATAGTACCTCTTTCGTCAACAACTACATCGGAACCCTGCTATGCAACAAAATACAATCCAAATTTATGACATCACAGATACTCAGTACATGAGAAGATCAGGGAAAGAACCAATACTACCACAAGCACCGATCGTCAAGCTTCCTGCTGACATGTTCAGATGTATGATGAAATCAATTTCTACATTGACTGAAAAGATAGAACGATTACAGATGTTACAGACAGGACAACAAACTATAGTAACTATTGTATCAAACACAGATCTCCATTTACTTAATGGAAGATTCAGATCTTCTTTGGGATTACTTACAACTACATCAGAAACAATGCATCAATCAGATAGGAATGGCAGAAGCGGTTATCAAAGAAGCAACACAAATACAACTCATATCCCGCAACTAGTAGAAGCTTGTGAAGGAACTATCATGAAGGCATTAATGAATATTAATACTTCCAATTATAGTAATCAAGAACATTTAAACAAAAGCGAGCAGGGAGATATTCTTCGAGAATTACTCAATATACATCAAGAGCCAGAAGAAACTTTCGCAAATTATTTACAAAGATTCAAAACGACAGCATCACTTCTTTCGAGTGATGGAGCAAAAGGCAGCTCGTCAGATGATGATACAGGAGATTCATCAGAGAAAAACAACACTAAAAATTGGATAGAAGATGAAGGGAAATTTATAAAGATAAACACATCACCAGATATTATCTTGGAATACATGAAGCAGGAACCATTCTACAACAAACAAGAGCATCTGGAGGAAGATTGCAAATCAGAGCATTGCACATCAAAGCAATATTGTGAATATCATGGAAAATATGGTCATCAAACAATTTTCTGCAGAAGCCTGAGAGAGTACATTAACGACAGCATGAAGGAAGGCTATTTAAGGGATTTCGTTCTATAAACAAAAGCTTTTGATAATTACAAAAAGACAGGAGATCAAAAAAGCCAACAAGAATCACACGTTGAAAATTCAGAAAATCAGAAATACTGGATAAAAGATTGGGTGATGCCAGTTTCGAGATCAATGGAAATTGAACTAATTGATTAATGAATGGCATTGCAGAAGAGTGCAAGTTGATCATCGGTCAAATGGAAATATAAATTTTCTAGAAGCAGCAAAGAAGATGAATTTAATACCAAAGGAGGACCTTGCGAATACTGGTTCTTTGATTATGGATCACCATATAACATGATTCTGGGGAGAAACTGAATACAAGAAATAAAAGTGATTTCGTCAAAGGATTCGATTCCTCACATTGTGTAGGATATACATACTCCATAAAGATTAACTGGTATTGAAAAATCAGAAATTCAAGATTAAGACATACGAAAATGCAGGAACAACAAAATGAGTCCTAATAAAAAAAATGAGAACATATGAAGGTCTAAAGTCATTATGATTTCATATCATGACTATATATGACCAAACGTCCTTATCTCAAAAATAAAAGCTCATAATAAGAGCAAGATTAATACTAATTTTTACGAGAAATGTGAAAGAAGAAGTTGAATTTCTGCCTTTGCTGCAAGCAGATCCTTTTCAAGATTAGATTTATATTCTCTAAGCACTTTGCATTCAGCTCTCAGAAGAGATATATGTTCATCCTTTCTTGCCAGTAGCTCAGAATTTGCGTCACCATTGGAAATACTCTTCAATAACATCGGCAATAAAGTGACAAGCTAAAAAAAATGAATGAAAAATTAAGACATGTAAGACGACAATAAAATTTTGCTGAATCACAACAATAAAATAAAAGAATTAGAACTATAAAATATCAATAAATAAAATAATAAAGATATTAACAATCAGACCTCAGAAAATTTAATGGAAGCATTCAATGCCAACTCTTCAGCAAACATCCTTTTTAAAGATTCGTCAATCTTATAATCAAAAAGGTCAGAAACTGGTTTTTGAGAAAGGAGAGAGTCCCAAAAATGTGTATGCCACAACAAAGCGTCTTCAACTACAGATTTTCTTTTTCTCAAAACAGGTCCTGCGACTGAACCTTGTTCAAAACAATCATCGCAGACCTTGACATTAGTACCAGGCTCTGAAAAACTATAATTAGAAGGCAAATCAAAAAAATAAGGGGGATAACCGCATCTAACAGAAACAGTCTCCACCATCCTCTTCTGATTTTCAGGATATTTATCGACCTCCAGAGATCTAAAAATTCCTTTAATCGTACCTCAACATCTCTGTCAAATCTGTAGGAAGCTAAACAAGGAAAGATAAATGGTTCTAATTAATAAAAATTGATAAATAAACTTTTTCAGCAATTTAAACTATAATAAATTAATTAACCTACATGAATACGGATCTAAATTGAAAACGGTATTAAGGCGATCGTCATCGTTGGTTACAGGCCTACCAAATTGCCATAAACAAGAGATAATAATTGGAGAATCAATCTGATCTTCTGATACATCTTCATCGTAAAATTCGAAACCCAAGCTACACCAAGGAAATCTAGCCTCAATATAATAAAAACTGGAATCTTCATTGAATTTTATAGTATACCTCTTACAAAGATAAGAAGCACTAATTTGAAGGTCAGAAGAAGATGAAGAATTATGATTGATAATCCTGGCCATAATCTTATAGAATCGAGAGTTCATCTGGCCAGGAGCATAACTTTTCAGATCTAATTAAAGATGGGATTGGAATAGGAAAACCATTAACAAGATGGGATTCGGAAAACAAAAGTTCACCAGATTGAATTTGGCCAAGATTAACTTCTGACAATTTCAGATTATGAGGAGTATGACGATGAATAGACAGTCGAAGGCTAGAAGGAAGATATTTCTCAAAGGATGACAAATCTTCAACCATGTATTCTTTTGTATCCATCGAAAGATGATTTTCTTCCTCTTTTCCTCTGACAGAAAGAATATGCAAGGATTATTATCAGGAAGACATATTTAAACAATTCAAAAGGAAATCAATGCGGAGATCCAATTAAGGAAATAATAAAAATATTACAGAACCTGATAAAAAAAAGGGAAAAGAAAGTAAAAAATATATATATAAATAAAAACTATAATAAATAAAAAAATGTGTGTGTCCAAGTGGTAATCAAAAAATTCCAAAATTGAAGTCTTTCATATCACATGCATTAAGGGGAACAATACCCTATTATGGCCTACTTAGGTCCAAATCTTATATAGCAGAGCCTGATGTCATATAGCACAGACTATCGCTATCATTAAATAGCTAAGACTGATCCTGATAAATATCTTCCCTGATCCAAATAAAATAGAAGCTCAAACCTGAAGTTCAACCGACAGCACAGAAAGAGACCCTGACCAGGTATCTCGAAATAAGATTGTCCACACCAATTGAGATAAGCTGTTTTCTCAAAATGGAAAAAGGTAAAGAACCATAAAAATAAAACAGTGGAAGAAAGACAGGAACTGATTAACGAAGACAAAGAATAATGTGAATTCTACAAAAAATTTACCCTATATATAAAAGGTGCAAATAATGACAAAATAATCAGTTAAAAGTATTCAGGACTAGCTGCATACTCTATACAATTTACATCGTCTAAAACAATACAATTAACAAACTCTACTACATTGGAAAAACAAACAGAAGCAACATCTTTAACAGAGGTGGAAGAAATATCACAAATCTCATCATTCATCCCAGAGCTCAAAGATTCGTGGTTGGCCTTTTCAATAGTTGAAGCTTTAAAACAGCTATTTTCGCCTTCAATCGATCTTCTTTAGCTTCTAACACAGACTTTTCACCAAATAACTTTGAATACTGTGATTGTTTGTGATTCAATTCATTCTTCAGCTGTGTGTTACAATTGGTAACATCAAAAAGCAAAGTATCTAAACGTTTCGATTGATCAAGCAAATTTCTTTTCTCAATTTCAGCTGACACAATTGACTCTTGAGAGATGCAAGCTCGTCACATTTATGTTTGCAACAACTTTCTAATTCAGTAAGATGGCACTTCAAACCGTAAACTTTTGATTGCAAAGCTACATTAGTTGATGATACGCCGTGAGATCTAGAAAAAAGCTCTTTCCAATATGAAATTTCATCTTTAGCGATCAATAAGTTACCTTCAGAGCATTCAATTCTCTAGTAACAATTGACCAGATCAGCCAATACCTGAAAATCAGTACATATATGAGATGTATTAGAGATGAGAAAAACACAAAAACATGTCACTGATAGCTTTTGAAAGAGCAAATGATATCTAAGAAATTAGGAAATAAAAGTTACCCTCAGAAAATCCTCAGATGCACAATTGTGATAGTCTTAGAAGTTCATCTGATTCAGTGCATCAATATCATCAACACGGGGTATCGAGTTTAGTACTAATAAAGGAGTAAAATCACCCTCATTAATATAAATCTTCCTTTGGAGCATATTAAGAACTTCTGAACTGGTCTTCTGAATGCGAGGAAGATCTATTTCATTGGAATGACAAGAAAGACGAGAATAATGAAACTGTTTAAATAACACTTTCTCATATAAATCCACATCCACATTTCCTTGCTTTGAGGAAGAAAATTGAGCAACCTCACCAGAAGAACCTACTGTCGGAAATGTACATTTAACATGTCATACATTAAGGACAGATTTCCCTTTGGCATCAACAAGATATGTTTTTGAGTCATATTCTGATGAAGGGCAACTTGGAACCTCCAAAGTGGGTTCTGAGGAAGCATCAAAAATAATAGCAGGGTCATCAGTATCTGCAATAACAGTTGATGATCCAACGGCCAACAAAATATCCAAACTCAAAGGGGCAGAGTATTGAATTCGATGAATGGATACATCAAAATCTCCCACAATTCTGTCATCCCTCATCCCAGCAGTGTATCTCATACTTAAAATGTTAATATTTGATACATCGAGGCAACCAATATCATAAAAGTAGTTATGTATAAGAACAATATTACTGGGAGGTAAAATACCTGCAGTAAAATATTTTCTCACTTAATCAAATGAACAAACAGATTTCAATAAAAAAAAAAAGAAGGAAAAACCAATTAACCAAATGAAATAACTGACAGTAATAAGGAAGTTCTTGTAAAGATAAAAGAGGAAACCCATCCTAATCTCTAATTTATTCTGAATTAGACGTCGATACGCTCCTCCCAAGGACTCGCAGAATCGAAATAGCGAAATTCTTGGGTTATCTCAATGGGTTCAGAAACCACACGTTTCTCTGGATCATCATAGCGTACTTCCACATATCCACTCAGAGGAAGGTCTTTTCGTAATGGATGACCCTCGAAACCATGATCTGTTGATATACGACGTAGATCTGGATGATTGATGGAAGAAACACCAAACATATCCCATACTTCTCGCT
>JAJJMA010038800.1:0-10772 GCA_023529015.1 Papaver nudicaule
ATCAGCATAGGCTGGGATATCGTAATCGTTTCTTGCTCTTGCACCGAAATAGGTATTGGCAAGGTCATCACTTCCTGCAACAACTAGGTAGATACTCTCGGATAAAATGCTCTTAGCTTTCTTTTTTCCACCAATGGTTGTAACTTTAGCTAGGTATTCTTTGAACATCTCCATTTGTTTATCCATGCTTATAGCCATCTATTTTTATTAATTGAGCATATGAACAATCAATGAGTGCATGTACACATGAATAATTTTAGGGTCATTCTTAAACCAAATCATAAAACTGGAGATATATACCGCAAGTTGCGAGGTAAGTGGATCGTATCCGGCGGCACCGGATGCAAAGCTTACACCAGTAAGGAGATCATTTGGTCCCAGAGAAGGGTCATTGTAAGCTGGCAAAAGATCCTTAATTCCCAAAGCTTGAACTGTAAAAAACCCGAAGTTAAATAGTTTAAGAATCTATATATAAGGGAAGATCAAGTGATGCTATTTTCACAGTCTTGCAATGCATACTGTTATTTAAAAACCCAAACAATAATGATCGTGAAGTTAAGTTTTTAGTAATATGTACTTCTTACATTGCTTGGCCTTCCTACTAATACAGACCACAATCCAAGAAATACATCCATCTACTAAATTTGGTATTTGGTAGGTGGGTGCGGTTTAGTATCTCAGAATGTAAACCAATGTAAAAAGGACATATGGATACATCGTGCCAAAATTCGAGATAATGTAAGAATAACCAAGTCATCGGATCTTTACACATGGATACATGATTGTCTAACCCAATGCTTGTTTGGTCACTACTCAAGTGTGATGAAGAATAGATGATCATTCAGATAGGCTCCCCCAAAAATATTAATGTATGGTCCACTTATAGATTCAACATGATTTATAAATAGGGTACCAAGACTAACAGAGGTACCATTTGAGTGACTGGACGATCTAGATTGGTTATGATCCGTTTGTCTTGTATGAAATGGTATCCCTTTATAATCTTGCACTTTGGAACTTTAAGAATGAGCATGTATAGTCCAAAAGCATGGTTGATGAAAATGGACAAAAATACATTTAGAGAAAAACGGTGTCTTATTGCGTGAATCAGGTAATGAAAAATCAAAAATCAGGTAAAGTCATGCCCCTTCAAACCAGAACCTGAACATTGTGACAGCTTAGTTAATCTAACTAGTAAAAACTTAACCTAACATGTGCCATTGAAAGCAAATATCTTATCCTGACAATTGGATTGTATTACATGAATAGTTGCAGAATTGTTCAACCCTATATCTTATCCTATATTCATCATCTGTGTATATGCAATACACATATAGAACTTAACGTAAAATGTATATATTCTTCTTACCTATCAAGTCAGTAGGGATTTTGCCATTGCTAAATCTTCCAGATGGGTTTCCACCCATAAAATCTTGCCCGTAAGGTAGGAAGTTACTCTTAGCGAGTGTTACCATGTTATTGTTATTCCCCGGATCAACTATCGAATCTCCGAACACAAGAATTGCTGGAATTTTAATATTCGGAGGAATGGTAACAACTATTGCACTTAGCCGGATCAACTGAACTAGAATGCCAAGAATAGCAAGAGAAATACTGATTGTTGAGGAAAATGAAACCATCATTATCATCTTTATAGATAGTACTGTGTTGAATGTATAAATGGAAACAGAACCAAAGACCTGGAGAGACTCCCACAATATGAGGTAGAAAATAGTAAGATGATCAGAGTTATATAGGCGCCAATAGTTAATGTATGCACCTATAAGCAAAGTTTATAGTTTTGAGTAATAAATATGACTCGAACTATATTTAAAAAGGCAGAGTTTGTACTCTAACTGCATGCTCCTTCAGGTGTTACTTTTGCAAATTACTAAATGGTTTATCAAATTTATTCTTTTATATCCTTGATAAAAAAAATAAAAAAAAATAAAAGCATTATTTGTTTCAAAGTTTGAACTCAAAAATATATTGCAAAATAATAACTATGAGGATTGTCGAGAAAACAAGAAATTGCAAGTAAATTAAAATGACAGTAAATTAAAGAGAATGTTATTTGGTAGTTGAATTACAATTGAATGGTAGGCATACGCATTCAGTTTTTAGCAACTACAAGAAGTACGTTTTCTCGAAAATAGACAAATCTGAGCTAGTATCCAAAGGTAGGTGTTATTGGCTGGCCGTGTTAAATGTGGTTGTTACTGATTCAGGGATGAAGCGACAGTCTGGCTGACGCTTACTGTTCCCCCCTTGAAAATAAGGCAAAAACACTAGTCTATGGTTGGGGACTAGCAGCCTAGCACTAGAGTGGTTCATCAGTTTTGTGTTTGGCAAACTACCAAGGCCCAGTCTAATGGTGTTCCAATTTAACTTCCACGTCCGCGTCACCTTGAACATCTGAGTAGCTCTAGTGGTTGCGGAGGAGGATTTTCAACCAAATTTCACTAAATGGGATGTGCTACATCATTTGGCGCAACGAATGATGTCCATTGATTTCCAATGGTAGGCCAACCACTAAAGCAATCGATGGATGTCACTCATTTGTGCTAAACCATTTAGCGCAAAAGTAAGCAACCGATTCAAAGTCCAAAGAGAAACAAGGGACAAGATTATGCTTCTAATGGTTGGATGTTGAAGTTGAATGACCATTAAACTTTGCCAATGGAGCCAAAATTTTTGTTTAGGGAGGACAAATGTATATATTGAAACACATGATCTGAATCCGGCTAAGCGATCGAAGGGCGTTAAAAAATTTCAACCGCCAAAATTTCCACCTTTGTTTAACTGTATTTTGGGTTTCAAACACGATAAAATAATTATTAAATTGTAACATGTTTTGAATTTAGAACTGCAAATGTATGAATTTTTAGAAATTTTTTGACTAGTAGACATTACAATAAACATATTGTCAAAGAGTATGACTGAATCTAATTATTTTGAATTAGTTTACTAATTAGGAGAACTGGAAAAAGAGGTCCGGAGGTATTATTAATTTCATCAATTCTGCATAGCTATGGTAAAAGGAGGGTGTAGGGGCATAAAACCTTCGAGACACGTGTCGACATCACAAGGAAGGGGCACCAGAAGAAGGGCGAATCTCGAAGTACAGAATAACTCAAACGAGCCACTATCCATAAGAGTACATCGAAGGTCAACAGAGTAACGAGAGAAGAGATACAATCGAAGGGATAGACGCCTCGCAAACCACACCAAAGGATAGCGAAACAAAGGGAACCTCGAGGAACATCTCGAAGATCACCGACCTACTCGACAGCTTCTGACACCTCCATGATTGTGTATTTTGTCTTATTAGTAATCCACTTGTGGCTCGTTATATATAAGGCGAGCTCGAGCTCAGTTGTAAGGGTTGAAATTTTTATAAGTCTAAAGGCGTGTGAGTGAGACTAGGTTAGTATTGAATCTTCTTGAAGCACAATATCCATGTAGTATTAGTCAGATAAACACGTTACATTAATGAATATTTGGTCTTCACTTTGTTATTTACTATGCATTAGTCATCCTCGATATAGTGTTTGGTATGTTTCGATATCTTATTACATGTTAGCACTACCCCTTGAATCGTTGGTTGAGCATGTTGATTTAATGGTTGTTAGGTATAAGATCTCCTTGCAGATTTTATACCGACAAAGTTTGGCGCTAGAAACAGGGACTGATTAAAAAAACTTAGGTTTGCCTGTTCTTTGGTGGTTTTCAAAATTTTCAGAATTTTTTTTCTTAGGGTTTTCAAGTTTTACTCTTATTTCATTTTTCTTTACTTAAAATAGGCTCCACCATCTTAAGTATCTAAAGATTTAAAGCTTTAAGGTACTTATGACTCTCGAGCAAATTATCATAATGATAGATTGATGTCTTTCAAGGAATCCATGCTATGAAATACGAAGATCTAATCAGGATGCAAAAGGATTTCTTTAAAGAAGTTTTCATGGAGGAAACAATATTTTGAGATATTGTAAGAAACTGTAGTATTTTGATTTTTGAATCCGTTATTACAATAATTTCCAGAAAACACCCTTAGAACTCTGTACATGATTCATACTACTAAAATCTGCTTAGGGATATTTTAGGGTTTTTCCATTAAAAGTTATATCAGGAAAGTGGATTTTCTGGAACCTCCATTTTGGAAGGTAGATCCAGGAAAATCAGGGTGATAAGGAAAAGCAGTAACAAAGAATCACAGTATCAAAAATTTCATTGGGTCGTACGCATAAAATCCCCCTAAAATCTCGTATGTCAGACGCTACCATAATTGTTAGGGTACACGTCAGACCCATAATACAACAAATGTGAAATGCCTGGACATAATACCTAGTGGGATAGTAGCCGCCCTGGACCTCACGAGTTTGTTACTTTTTGCAGGCTATTGTCACTATGACATCGAAGTCCAACCAGATGCTGAGGCAGGGAGTAGGCTCATCGAGACATGAACATGCTCCTCGATACCCAACGCAAGGCTGTTAACCAGCAAAGGATTTTCACCCGAAATAACATCAAGTACAGTACATCACAGGGAACAAGTAAACGAGGACGAAGTGATCTTCAAAGACTTAGGACCTGATGGTGAAGGGTTTCCAGAGCAGCAAATTCATGAGGTCGAGGAAGAAGAAGAAGAACTTGAATAGGAAATGCCAGATGCCATGGTGCAAATACACCAACCAACTGAGGAATCAACCTTAAGGGATGCACAATTCAAAAAGCTAATAAGAAAGAACAGGAAAATCAGAAAACTTAAGCAACAATTACTAGAAGCAAACAAGAAAACTGCAGAAAAATCAGCGTCAAACTACAAGCAAAGCAGTGAAGGCCACTCCTACCAAAATTCGCATTCTAAGCGTCATTCTTCGTCAAGATGATACACTGAATAACGCAGAAACTCAACAGAGCATAAGGGTGAGGCATCGAGTCACCGTATCGAGCCAAGCATCCAATCAAGGGGTAATAACATACACCTAGTATATGAGAACGAACAAGCGCGAAAGGACGCCGAAGCAGCTGCACTACAGAAGGTCATGATGGAAGAAATCAAGGCCATACGAGCATAAGTCATAGACAATAAAGTATCACCATATGTAAATGTGAAGCTAAAGCAAGCCATTAACGAAGTAAACAGATGACCATTAAGCTTCGAACTTTTAAGCAAATCAATTCCAGTCAAATGTGAAAAAGCAGGAGTAACAAAATATTACCAACTTTTCGTTTGGGCTCGTGAGTCTTATGGTAAGATATGGACGATCTCAAAAATCAATATCCAAATCTGATAACCGGATTCGGATCACAAGTGATCGGTCCAATGCAAGACAAGTCTTGGCAAATCCCCTGGATGGATTATGGACCAACTCGACGGTTATGAATAACGTACTACTTGTTTATGCTTTAATTATATAATCAGAGAATAAAGTAAAGCACACAAGACACCAGAGATTTATTTTAACGAGGAAACTACAACCTGTAGAAAAAATCGGGATCTCGTCCAGATTGAACACCTCACAGTACAAACTGTCTAGAAACACTAGCTTACTATAAGACTTCGGTCTGGGATGTAGCAGAGACCAACTCTAGCCCTTCAAACGAATTGGCTACTGTCACACTCCTTACGTCTCTAGATCCCCCACATATCGTCACGCACTTAATTCCCCTAGATGACGTCCTTTACATCCCTAGGAGTTGCTTTAACCGTTGTTAAAGGATTGTGTCAATAATTCCGTCTTTGCAACCTCAATTATCAACTGTATGTTTGAACTGTCCTCTATCAGTTTGACATACGTAAAGCGACTTCCTTCGGATTGCTCCAGGTCATACGGAAATCTACTTACAAGGTTGGGCTTACGCTGAAAACCTAGTAATCAATGCCAAACTTGTCTCTACCTCAATTGTAAAAAGAATCACCTAAGAAACTTATACAATTGGAGCTAAATGGGTCTTACAACACGTCATGCATCCTTGCGTTGCTTTCTTAAACCCTGTAGTTGCGTATCAGTTCTTGAATGGCCTTATTGCAGAAGAGAAGGACCATAGAATAGACAAGAACGTAATCAGGCAACCAAGGTTACAGGTTAATCCGATTTCAACCACTAAGGTCGCAATCTCCTACCTGTGCTTCCCAACTCTCAAGAGAAGTCTTTATAGTTGTTAGGTAAATCCCACAGAGGAACTTCTACCTAATAGATGATGACTATACTACAACAAGCTTTCACCTAAGTGAAAAGAGTTTACGATCAATTCCATAGAGAAACTTCACGTATGCTTGATGCTTGTGGTTTTCGTTCTGGAACCCTCTATTTATAGCACTCAATAAGATAGATTGCTTAGGAATAAAGCAACTAATTTCTTAACCTACAAGTTAGCAAGTTCCCGTGTAAAACGAACTCGTTACTTGACTTGCCCACAAAGAAACCTAAATTTATCTCAATTGGAAATCTTTATCATTTAACTGCCAAGTGATTTGTTAGCTCAAAATCACTTCAATATTGATATCCAACAGACCAGAGATAATCTTTATCTTATTGACATTTTGAGAATCCTTAGATGGACCACATAAGATATTTTCTTGATAACCAAGTCCAACTAAGAGATAAAGGAGTCAGAAGTTTAACCAGTGTGAAATTCCAGAGAATATTCACTTGGACAATTCGTGATCCGTCCTTCTAAATTCCGTCAAAATTCATCGAATCTGTGGTTCACGTACATGTACGTGTACAAATTGATGTTTTGGAACTCAGGAGTAAAATCCGGAGTCACTGTTCACGAACCGGTTCGTGGACCGTCGTTGTTCAGAATTAGGGTTTAACTGGATCCGCTGGAAGTTCTGGGCTGGGCCAATACTTAGACGTGTTATTACGCCCTAAGCTATAATCCACTGGACTCTTGCTCAAGAGTACTCCTTTAGATTCACCCATATCCTACAAGTGGTGTTAGGGCATTGTCCGGTCAAACCCACTAGCGTTGGTATGTCAAGCTAGTTGTCAGTTTTAGGTGTCAAAAGTCAATTCTTGATT
Organism: Papaver nudicaule; assembly: GCA_023529015.1. NCBI lineage: Eukaryota > Viridiplantae > Streptophyta > Magnoliopsida > Ranunculales > Papaveraceae > Papaver > Papaver nudicaule. The sequence continues at coordinate 7,032 of JAJJMA010038800.1, forward strand.
TAGCCTACTAGAGTTTAGATTTCGGAAATGGGATATAGACAAAGTAGTAGAGACCTTGAAGACGAAGACTGTGAAGACAAAGAAGACATCAATTATTCTTCATCGATAAAAGGTTAGTAGGAGTTATGACTTTATGGATTTTCTTATATTTCTACTTCATCTATTCTTTCGAAATAGTCGACTACTTTAGTAGTGATAATAGTGATTGAGATCGTATTCTTGCGTAACATGGCCTTGTGTCATGACCAGTGTTTGATCCCACAAATACTGTGAGTCAATAATGTATGAGACAGATTCGGTGCCATATGTCCATTACAATGGCTTGCTTGCAAACTGTTAATTGGATATGGATGAATCTAAAGGAGTGCTCTTGAGCAAAGAGTCCATGGATCACAACTGAGGACGTTCTCATGTCTAAGTTCTGGCTCAGCCCAGTACTTCCAGCGGAATCCAGATTTGACGAAATCTGACAGGCGCACGGTTCACGAACCGGTTTGCGTACCAGACACTCGGAAATTCCCTGAGTTCGTGATGGCTATTTTGTTCACGTACCAGTACGTGAACCTGACGGTAGCTGTCTTACTGGTGTCGGATTTAGTGAATATTCTCCTAGAATTTCACCCTGAGTCAAATTCCAAAACTCCTTTATCTCTTAGATGGACTTGTGTAAAACATAAAGACCTTTTGTGTTCCATCTAACGATCCTCAATGAGTCAATAAGATAAGATTATCTCTGGTCTGTTGGATTTCTATCTTGAAGTGTTTTAGAGATAACAAAACACTTGGCAGATAATTCTAAAAAGAATTCCAATTGAGATTAATCTCTAATTACTTGGTTGTCAAGTTTAGGGTTTCCCTAACTTGTGGGACAAGTAATTGATTGCTTTATTCCAAAGCAACCTATCTTATTGAGTGTTATAAATAGAGGTGTCTACGGACAGATACCGCAAGCATCAAGCATACGTGAAGGTCCTTAGGGAAGATAGCGTAAACTCTTTTCACTTCGGTGAATGCTTGTTGTGGTATAGTCATCCTCTATAGGTTGCAGCTCCTTTGGGAACTCCCTACGACTATAAAGACTTCCTTAGAGAGTTGGGAAGCACAGGTAGGAGATTTAAACCATCTTTGGTTGAAATCGGATTAACCTGTAACCTTGGTAACCTGATCACGTTTTTGTCTATTCTAAAGTCCGTCTCTTCTGATATACGGCTATTCAAGAACTAATACGTTACTCAACAAGGTTGGAAAGGTAGCAACGCACGGCTGCACTCGGTGTTGTAAGACCTAGTTAGCTCCGGTTATACAAGTTCCTTAAGTGGTTCTTCATGTATAACTGAGGTAGATTCGGATTGGGCATTGCTTACTTAGTTTGCTTGTCAGCCCCGATTCAAGAAGTAGATTTCCGTATGACCTGGATTTAACAATCCGAAGGAAGTCATCTTGTGCATGGTAAACTGAAGAGGACAGTTACACCATACGTCAACAGTTTGGTTTAAACGCCAGTATTGCTGACACAAGCCTTTGACATCGGTCAAAGGAACTCCTAGGCCTGTAACGGACATCAGCTAGGGTAATCAAGTGCGTGACGATCAGTGGGGATCCAGAGACATAAGGAAGGCGACAGTAGCCAATTCGCTTGGAGGGCTTGAGTTGGTCTCTGCTACATCCCAGACCGAAGTCTTATATTAGGCTAGTGTTTGTAGTCAGTTTGTACTGAGCGGTGTTCAAACTGGACGAGGTCCCGAGGTTTTTTCTGCAAGGCAGTTTCCTCGTTAAAAAAACGTTTGGTGTCTTGCGTGCTTTTACTTTCCGCATTATAACTCTGATTTATAATTAAAGCACCAAGTAGTACGTTATTGCCTAACTATCGAGATTACTCCAGTTAGAGGTTTGGATATTGATTTTTGAGATCGTCCAGACTTTAACCATAAGACTCACGAGCCAAAACGAAAAGTTGGTAGTATTTCGGTACCCCTCCTTTTTCAAGTGGTTTGCAAGCAAACCATTGCTATGGAAAATGGTATCGAATCTATCTCATGCATCTTGTAACCTTAGTATTCGTGGGAACCAATACTAACATAACACATGGTTATGTAGACAATAATATGATCTCAATCGCTCTTAGTATCTCTACTAAAGTAGTCGACTATTTCGAAAGATAGAATAAGTAGAATAGAAGAACTTCCATAAAAGTCATAACTCCTACTAACCTTTTGTCGATGAAGAATAATTGATGTCTTCTTTGTCTTCACAGTCTTCGTCTTCAAGGTCTCTACTACTTTGTCTATATCCCAATTTCGAAATCTAAACATTAGTAGGCTAAATCAAGAATTGCGTTTTGACACCTAAAACTGAAAACTAGCTTGGCATAGCAACACTAATGGGTTTGACCGGACAATGCCCTAAAAAATGCACTATGCCAAATATAACTCTGTCTTCGATAGAAATGAAGATGCCACTCTTCACATAAAAATGTACCAAAGACAATTCCTAGCTTGGGCCGACAAGGATGAAGTGCTCTGCAAGTATTTCCCATCAAGTTTGAAAGGAGAAGCCCTAGCTTGGTATGGTAGTTTACCAGTATGCTCAATCTCATCCTTCGACGACTTGTCCAAGATTTTCTTGCTCCATTTCTTATACAACAGCTCATCGAAACCAGAAGTAGAAAAACTATTCAGTATAAGGGTAAAACCAAAGGAATCCACCAAAAGCTTAACAGAAAGATGGACCGCACAATGCGTGGAAGTGGGAAACGGCGCCACAGAGAAAGATAAAGTCAGAGCTTACCTAAATGCACTTGATAAGGATCACCCTCTATACGATAAGATGTTCTCTAAGAATGTCGAAACACTCCAGGAACTACGAAAGTAGCAAAAAGAGCGAATTGCATACGAGGTAATCAGAGAACAAGCGGCTCAAGGAAAAGATAGCATATCGAAGCAAGTACATTCAATCAACAATCTATCCTTGGAAGAACGAGATGAAGTTAAGAGGCTCGTGAAACCACTAAACAAGGTACTGTTCAGAGCAGGTCAAGGTCAATCCACAGAAAACCAATGGGGGATTTCTCCAAAAGAGAAAGACAGAATGATGAAGGACGACATGGAAACGAGGGAAAGTTTGGCGATGACATGATAACAGAAGATATAATGAAACAAAAGCAGTGATTCCAGAAGAGGATACGAGGGAGGATTCCAAAACAGAAAGTTCGGGGTATCGAAGTCTGGATTCCCTCATTTCCAAGACAGAAAGCTCCTGAAACTCAGTGTACCTCTCGAAGTAGCACTACGATGCATCTAGCAATCTGAATCAACATGTGAAATTCACTATCTAAAAAGGGGGGATTCAGCCATCACACACGAGGAACTCGAGGGATTTCTGACAATTCCACAAGTTTTATGGACATTCCACCGAGAATTACGTCACAACACAAGATCAGGTTCATTACTTCATTTTGAGGGGTAAATTCGATCATCTTATGGGATTACCAACCCACCTCCATACCAGCCATAACCGAAAGAAGAAAAGAAACAAGAGGCGTATGCAATAACAATCAATCGAGATATCCCAAGGTTCAATGATTGCAACTCGATAGTACATGCAGAAGTCAGCGAGTACAACTTCCGAGGCAGCATCACTGACAGGATTCACAAAAGAGATTCCGAGGGAAAAGAGATAATGAGTTTAACTGTAAATAAACCTCTCTAAGAATGGCAAAAGAAACCAGTCTTCTTTTCTACT
>JAJJMA010038805.1:0-26523 GCA_023529015.1 Papaver nudicaule
TGTAAACGCCTATATAAGGCAGTGTACGCCCTCGTTGGAAGGGGTTGGAAAAAGTGATTGCTAGGGTTTGGCTAATAGAGAGGAAGCAAGTCCTAACTCTCTGTTATTCAAATTGTTGGTAAGATCTTGATATGCTGTAGAGAGATCCATAGCAAGGTGAGATGCTTGGATTCCATCAATAATAATATATGTTTGAGAGCTTTGGTTTATTCATTGGTTATGCTATGCTTTGAGTTATCTTTAGTATTGTCTTCTGTTTATGCTTGAGTGCTGATTAATACATGAACAGATGTTTATTATAAGTTTGTATGTTAAACTGTGGTTATGGTCTTAAATAGGGGTGTATTGGTAAAATCTTCACTATGGGGATTTTACCAACTACAATCGACTCAAATTACTCAACCTATATCATCACATAAATCATGAATTAAACCCCCAAACAATTATATTAGTAATTATAGATCATAATCATGATGAAATTGAAAAAAAAATTCATCCTAAACTTAAGAACGTACCTCTTCCATATATTTGGATGAAATCAAATTCGAAAACCTCCTTTGTAATCACCCAACCATTCCCGACATACCCGTTCCTTCAATTTCAAAAAACTCCTTAGTATGATCGTTCTTAGGCTGTGTAGCAGGAAACAGGAGAAAGATGGAAGAAGAAAGAAGAAGAAGAAGAAGATAGAAGAAGAAGGAGGAGAAAACGAGAGTTTTGTTTGTTTGGGCGTTTTCTGGAAAACGAGGAAAGCTATACCGCTTTGACTGTTTTAACCGGTCAAGCGATATAGATTGTATCGCTTCAGGCGAGCGATATAAATTATCTCGCTAAGCGAGATAGCTTCCCTCGCTTTAGTGATGCCTCCATAGCCAACAGGTGGGTGGGAGGGGTACTGGGTTACGGACTTTATTTTCCCCTCCACAGATAACAGCTTAAGACCCCTAGTCCTAGCTAGTGCCCCTCCCTGGTAGCTGTTTTCTATGGTTTCTACCCCACCATGATGAGACCTAAGACTCAGTCCAAGATAGTACCCATCATACGATAGTTTTGACTCTCTAGAAACCGAGTCTCACGTGGCAGCAACGTGGCATGGCATAAAATCGGCTGTATTTTTATTCAGTCCCTCCTCTCCATCTCTCTTTTTCTTCGCACAGACACAGAGATTGAGAGTCTCTCTCCTTCTCTTCTTTCTCAGTTTTCCGTTTATTTCTTCTTGAATCTTGTTTCACCTGCTTCTTCGAAATCTTAACAGCAGCAATAACAACAACTCGTTTCGATTTTGGGGTTTGTTAATGATGTTACAGAGAAGTTAGGGTTTGATTTTGGTCCTGTTCTATGAAGTTAAGTTTTGATTTTGGTCTGACCCTAACAATGAAGTTAGGTTTCTTACCGAATATATGATGGTGATGAAGGAAGAAGAGGGTTTTATTTTGGTTACGGTTTGATTCTGGTCTGCAGCTATTTTCTTTAGTGCCTTCAAAATTGGGGGTTTCTTTTATTGTCTTGTGTTTTAGGGATTACAGTTCCGGGATAGTAGTAATCTATTAACTGTTCTGAATGCAAATCTAAAGATCTTGTTAGCAAAATCATTTGTCTATGTTCTTAGATATTGCATCAATTGGAACCCTTTTTTGATATTGTTAATCTATATCATTTAAATTTGTTGCCTTTCTTGCTTGAGATTAAAATCATATTGGAATACGAGAATCGCAAAACAATCCAGGGTTTCTACTCTTTCTCTGCTCAGCCGAAAATGAGTTATCATCCTCCTCAGGTTAAGTGGGCACAGAGGAAGGATAAGGTTTACCTCACAGTAGTTCTACTTGCTGCTAGAGATGTAAAGGTTAATGTCGACCCTGAAGGAGTGTTCACCTTATCTGCTATAGCAGGCGCAGAAAATCATCGGTATGAGTTGAAGCTGGATCTGTTTGAAAAGGTGAATGCTGAGGAAAGCACCACACTACCTAGAACTCGATTGGGAGAAATGGGTTGATGAAGATGAAGCAGATGAAACACCCGAGGTCAGTACAGAAGACTTCTTGCCACTCGACGGCATGGGTGGAATGGGCGGCAGCACTGATATGGCCAGCTTGGTGCAAGAAGGTATGGGTGGTGGAATGGATAGCAAGGGAGACAAACGTATCAAACGATGTCCTAGGCCTTACTTGACTCCTGAAGTTTTGTATAATGAAGATAGATGGATAGAGTGGGCTCTCTGTCCATATAATCTTGAGGACCTGATAAAAATGCGTAATGAGGGTGGCCGTTTCATGTTTATTCATGTTGCGGGTATTGAAGCGGTGGGATTCGGGTTTATTATCCGTGACTATCATGGTACTCCCATTTACGCATATTCTGAATGTATTAGTGATAAGATCGAGCCAATTTCAGAATTTTATTTAGAGGTTAAGGCAGTGGAAGTAAGTTTAGAACTCGCTAAACAACTCGACTTCAAGTATGTTTCGATGGTTAGCACGTCCGTTAAAGTAGCCACCATTGTTCGTAGCTGTTACTGTGAAGAGATACCTGGAGACTGTATCGGTGGAAACAATGAAATGTCTCTTGTATGTGAAGAAATCGCAAGAGAACTCAGGAGGTTTCGAAGAAATTCAAACCGTATTTGTTTTCATATTCATCCAGAACCAGGTGAAAGATCATTGAATCCCGCAGTTTGTCTGGCAGGACTTGCAGCCAGTGAGAGGAAGTCAAAACTTGCAATTTCATTCGACCAGGGATTGGAGAAGATGCCAGTTGCCAAAGACAAACTTGATAAGCTGCTGAAGCTTCTCTACACAGAAGCAAGTAGCGAAAGCTTATTTCATCCGTGAATGTGTTTACTTCAACACCTGGTATCAAAATCTTCCAGCTTTCCCTGCTTTTTCATCTGTTTGTTTTGCAAGAACAAGAATGGTGACAGAATCTGCCTAGATGCTGCTGTAATAATTGGCCGACTTTAGGAGGCCTTTTAGTGATGACTTTTGAAGTTTCTGTCAGTTACAGAGAATGTCCCATAGAAATAAAATTGATTTTTCCCCCCTACAGTTACTAAAGGGCCATTGCCAAAGGCTTATTGTGTGCGAAGACCTTTTAGTGTTGTGAACTTTTGTATGAGCATCTGTGATAGCTCTCGGATGCTCTCAATTCCATAACCATAAAAAGATTTTTTGCTTATGTCCTGCACCTTCAATTGTAAGTTAAGCTGAGAAACAGAAGAAAAAAAAATCCTTGAAAGAGTACTGAGACATGATTAACGGCAAATGAATAACCATAAGAATGGCAACAATGTATGACATGCACAAACTTAAGTGATTTGTGACCTTTATTCAATGTCGTCGAGTTTTCTTATGGTTAGTGAGCATCAACATTTAAAAGGATACATACATATTCCACTTTCAGGAATTTGCCAAAATTTCCTCTTGTAGAATTTGATTCCTTTGAAATGAATGCTTCAAGCTTGGCTGAGAGGTGGCACAGTAGTCGACTTCCAGAAAGCTGTTGCTTGAGATTGTGAAACGGTTGGCTGAGAAAGCGATGGGTCTCTTGATCTGTGAGCAAGAGTGTATACTCAGACCCTTGATATTCAAATAAACCAACTTAAATCTGTCTGAGCACCCAGATCCAATCTTCACTTCTAACAAGCCTATATGAACAAGAGAAGGAATTTCAGCTGAACACGGCATCTAGAGGGAACAACTTTAGACAAACACAGAAGAACCAAGGAACCCGGTAGACACTTGTAGAAGTTAACAATAAGAAGGAGGAACCATGTAGATGTTGTTGAATCTGGCTTGTGTAGATTACCCAGTTAAACCCAGCGGAAGCAGAAAACGGACAAACAAAACCTCAAAAACCATCACCACCGTTGGATTGTATCATCCAATAGCCTTCGCTAGTTCAAGTATGCTCGCGTGCCGCGAGCAAAATTGTTTTCTTGGAGACATGGTCACATTTTATTTCCCAACTGGTGCAAAGCCACAGCTAGATACTTCCGTTAGCTACGGTCAATCATAAACTTTCTGTGAGGCGTTAGATCAAACTAGTGAGAACAAATCAACGATAAAAATGACCCTCCTGGAATTGGCTCCTCAGCGCAGCCAAAAGGAAAAAATCCAAACCCTAAACCTAAAAATTCAACACATCTCTACTATTGTCATCTTCATGATCTATTATGAAAACAAAATCACCAAAACAAATTCATGCCCATGAAAAAAAAAAATGGTCCGCATAATAACATGTCCTCTCGAGAAACAAAAATCTTTTGGTTTTCTCCCTCGTTCATTTTTTTTAGATTCTTTTCTATATCAGAGACCCTAGCTTTCTTTGTCTCTAAAACTTGCTGTGAACCATCCCGGTGACGTTAGTTGGTCTTGTGCGATATGGGTTTTGCTTCTTTCAATGTTTCATCATGCTACAAATATGGATCTTATTTATTTATCTATTCATTCATTCAAGTGAGTTTTAATTTATTTGTATTTGCTTAGCTAGTCTTCTTAATGTGTAATCATAAGTTAAATGAAACATGATAATTTATGAAGGGAATAATTTAAGTTTATGTCTTGTTAAATGGCTTTGTCGAGTGGATTTTGTTATTGTCTCTCAACAGACAAGTAGAAAGAAAGTTGTTAGGAGAAGACTCAGAAGTTGTGCAGTGCAGGTTGAGATTTATACTCTTGGCAGTGTTAGGCCTTTTGGGGTTTTGTTAGAAAGTGCAGGGTATCAGGTCCTTGGCTGACACGGTGTACCATTTTGCCAAGTTACCAATCTATAGGAGTGAAAGCCTTTTATTCTATAACCCCGAGTAATTCCTTGTAGCAATCTTTGGGAAATAACTAATACCAGTTGCAAACCATTATGCCAAGCTTACAAACAGTTTTAGCATGCAGCAGATTAGCCTCTATTTTCAAACTGTGTGTACTCAAATGTGACCAAGTCACCAAGGGGCTTACTAAGCGGCATATTACATTGCCATGGATAAACAAATGTACGCTGGTACCACTTTCCGGAGTATCACTTTGCACTTTGGAGCAGTTTGGGAGCCAACAACTCGATATTAAACATTCAATTGACTTGACACCCTGCAAAGTGATTATCACTTCAAAGACGTAATGCACGAGTCCCACTAGTTTTTTACATCTACTTTATTTGAATGACTGACCCCTAGTCCTAGCTAGTACCCCTCCCTCATAGCTGTTTTCTAAGACTCAGTCCAAGCTAGTAAGCAGTATCCATCATAGCTTTTTTTTTGTGAAAGGTGTATACATCATAGGATTCATAGCTATTAATAATGAATTTCAATTATCGAGATAAAAAGTAAAAAACTTAGAAAGACATGGTCTTGTTACTTTATGTTGCTTCATGTTTTCTAAAGGGCCCATTGCCAAAGGCTTATTGTGCGAAGATTTTTTAGTGTTGTGAACTTTTGTATGAGCATCTGTGATACCTCTCGGATGCTCTCAATTCCATAACCATAAAGAGATTTGTTGCTTACGTCCTGCACCTTCAATTGTAAGTTGGACTGAGAAATAGAAAAAAATAATCCTTGAAAGAGTACTGACTCTACTGAGACATGATTAACCATAAGAATTGCAACAATGTATGACATTCACACCTTAAGTGATTTGTAACCTTCATTCAATTTCATCGAGTTTTCTTATGATTAGTGAGCTGCATCATTTAAAAGGATACATATTCCACTTTCAGGAATTTGCCAAAAACTCCTCTTGTAGAATTTGATTCCTTTGAAATGGATGCATTAGCTCTCAGACCCAGTGCACCAAAACCTGTCATGTAGTCGGCCAAAGTAGCTTCTTCTCTGTTTAACTACTTAACAACAGATATGCTAGACTCCACCACTGTAACTCCAACTTTAAACTACTGGATTGTTTCCCAATCAAAAAAAAAAAAAAAAAAAAAAAAAAATCTATTGCTTTCCTGCTTTGAAACATCCAATATTCGGAAGGCACAAACTTTTACCCCCACAAAGAACTCCATTTGTTTCTATACACAAAAATAAGGAAGTGCCAATGAAAAAAATGTAACAGAAAACTAAAAGACATATTACTTCCTTTTACCTTGCCCCTTCTTACCCTTTTCCGACCTTGATTTTTCCTTCTTGCTACTCTTTGATGAAGCACTGGCCTGAGAAGATCCTGTATAAGTATTTGGAGCCTTAAGCATTGAGAAAAAAGGAGCTGACAGTATCCTTAATCATGTCTCCATTGCTAGCGACTTTTTGTGAAGTAGGTTACAAAACTAACCTTGGACAAGAAACCCATAAAGCGATTATGAGTTGCTTTATTTCACCAATCATGGTTTCTGCTTCAGTAATGAACCTACAATCTCCAGCAATACTCAGATTCGTGGCAACTGCAGCATCAAGAACACGAATAAGTTTCTCTGCGTTAACCTGCACAGAAGAAGCTAAACCATTAGACACTCTTTTGATAGTGGAAATCAAAATGAAAAGAACTAAATTGCCAATTTAACGAACCCTCAATGTATATGGATTGAAAGAATGACCACCATCAACAGGCAAAACCACCACCTTGTAACCCCCTTGCAAATCATTGACATGTTTACCCTCATTCTCCATGAAATGCTCCTCTTCACTCTCAAATTGTGTTCTCTTGATGTTGAGTACATCCAATACATCTTCTCTAGATAGAATCAACTCCATGTCTATGAATATGGCATCCGGACAAGAAAAGGTTGGACGATTTTTACCTAAATACAAAATCACCAGAGGATTCCCATTAATCTTGAGCACCTCCGCGAATACTTTATATAATTTATTGTAATCAACCTCCTGAGGACATTTTCTCATTGAGATTATTCGGAGGTCTTGCAAGGACAAGGATCTCAAAAAATTCCAGTGGGAGAAAATATGATACGTCATCTTTAATAAGTAAATCACAGAGAAGACCAAAATGATCTCCAGCATTGACACAAACTAGACAAACAAGGATGCATAACCAGGTAATAATATGTGTTTCTTGGCAGCAAAATCAGTTTTCTCAAACCATTCCAATGTGCCTTCCTTCCTCGAAAGTATATGATGACCAAAGCACACCAGAAAACTTTCCAAAGAATATAGTTCTGCCTTTAAGCCAGCATCTGTATCCGACTCAGATTTTGAATTCAGTTACCAGTTCTCACATGCAAGTGTTTCCAGAAGAGAAGACTTCGTCGTGAAAAACATATGTTTCCAGGAACTTGCCAAACAAAGGAAGCGTTCCAGAAGATAAGAAAAGTGGAATGGTGAAATATAACTTGACATCTTGCTCCAATTACTTAGGTTGATAGGTCTTCCCCAAAGATTCTTTCATCTTCAAGAGAAATGATAACCTCACAGTCCCATCAATGCAATATTTAAACTGCTTGAAGGACTCCCAATGCAAGCTCAGATCAGAATGATTTACAATCACCTGAGACAGTTCAACAGGTGGACTCCCATACACAAATATCAGCATCACCACTTTCCAAATTCTCCCGAGACGCAACTTTCTTTCAGAGCTTACTTCTTTGGTAATCACCCTACAAATCTCTGTTTTTCTAAGTTTAATCCTATCTTCTGAAATAATTTGGTTTGAGAATACGAGACATATAAGTTGAAAAAACAGTTGCCAAGAAGACACAGAGTACTTCAGTAGTGCCTTAGGAGCCTCCCAGTCCAATACCTTGGGTTCGAGGAGCCCCTTTGTGATTTCAAATATGTGAAGAGAAGTCATTCCTCTATCGAACAATGAGAAATTCTTTCCAGCATAAAACCCGTAAAGGGTTTCGAGTTTCTCTAACACACTCATACCAAGACAGGTGACTTCTGAAACCCAATAACTCTGAGCAGCAGATACAAACTGGTGAGCATCCATTATAACCAATTCCCCATTTCGTCTAACAGATCTATGACACACATCTTTCATCCAGTACGCATCTGCTTTTAGCAATATGTAGATGGAACTGCCATTTTGTACCGTCTTGCAGACACCCAAGTAACCCAAACAAAACTCCTCATAGCCTTTGTAGTTTTCTTCATTTGTTGTTCCAATAGAACCAAGATACACCAATATGCTTAGAATATTCTCCCTCCATATATTCCAGAAGTACGTTAAAGTCTGAGTTGAGACCCTTTTACACGAAATCATGAGTGTAGCATGTTTCTTAGAGTCCAACACCACCATTTCATCCTGTTCCTAGTTGGAAAGCCTTACCTTAAGATGGGAATCAAGAATCTTTCGAAGGTACATAATTTCTGCTCCATCATGACCGAGCCTCTGGGAAGCAGACAAACATTCTCCCAACTCTGATAAACTGCTAATTTTCTCTGATAACGAGCTAGCCTCAATGCAGATTAACTCATAAATGTGATCTTTTCTAGTCTTCGCCATCAATTTTGATTTTGTCAGAAGTTCCTCTTTGTTTGAGAATTTCTTCAAGGGCCAACCTGCTTCCTGTTTTCCAAAGAGAATTGACAAGAACATACAGCAAAATGATCCTTGATGCTGCTTCATAATGCCCACCCGTTTCCAGTAGTTCAGCCGCGAAAAGAAGTTCTCCTCTCGTTTGGCAGAATCAGCAGCCTCCATGCAGTTTCCAAACCCGACCTCTAAACACAAGCTCATCGAGATAACTATGAGTTTCCAAGAAAGTCCGCATCAAGTTCAATGAGTTAAAGGCTCGAATAAACTTCATCATAGTACTTGTATCTTTCACTTGATGATAGTGAAATGCACATCTCTCCAGAAATTCTTGCTTCGATTCCTTCAGCCTTTGACTATCAGGTGCATCAGCATCAAAGATTCCATCTGCTTTCCATTTCTCTAAGAACTGAAGCCCTGCTTCCAAAAGATTTCCCTTGGTGCAAATAGTCAGGCACTTCAACAAGCAATTGGCCCTCCGATACACACTTCGGCCGCAATAGACCAGCATCCAGCCAGAGAAAAACAATCAGCTGCATCCTCTAGCCTTGATTCCTCACAAGATAAAGCATTCCTAAAAAGACAAAAATATTACAAGTTAAAATCAACGCCTGATTAATTTGCTTAAACCTATTTTGGATTTGATAACTTCAATTGGAGTTTAACTAGTGTCTAAGAGAATTAGGTTAACATCTATTCAAATTCAGCTTTTGCTCGGGTACTATATATCATTCAACTTCCAGGAGGACTAAAACCAAAGATGCACATACACTGTCACACAAACTAATAAAAAAGTAACCTGAATGCAACAAACCAGGTCCTAAACAACACTCAACACAGGCCTTTTAGCTACCAGAATAACATGTAAACTGAACATAGCCCAACCTTTTCTTTATCACAAGTCATAACACTCCCCAATTAAGCTATATATCCTACATGGTCTAGGGGTGGCTTTGGAGTAGGCCAACTCTAACACCTACTCCCTGCGATCAATTGTAATGTGAAAGACATTGATTCTGCGGAATGTGCTCAGCTACTTCCAGATTTCATATCAATTTCAAAAAAATGGTTTCTTCCAGTCCAGAAATTTAATTACGCGGTTTACAGAAAGCTCACTTGGAATTTCAGGAACTGTTCCTCTCTTTTGTACTTTAATTTCTGTAATTTTTTTATAAGACTTTACTTCAGTGAGAGATTTCCTTAAAGAAGATTATAGATAGTCCAGACCTGCCATTTCGAATTCCTTTAACAGAATAAAGCACTTTGCAACAATCTCATATCAGCAGCCTCGGCCAGAGAAACACGTGCAAGTTCAGAATTTGAATCACCCATTCGGTTAACAGCAGCTCTAAGCCCAGCAGCTTTTGCCATTTTACTTTGTATGAATCTCCAGCTCTTTTGAAACAAATAGTAGCCATCTCAAAATTACCCTCAATGAATAGCTGCAAAAGAAGAAAAGATATGACTATCAAATTCAATGCTGCAGAATAGGAAAATTCGGAAAAAGAACCAAGGGCACATAAATGCATGTATATAAATAATAAATTGCAAGGTTTCGAGTTAAGACCTTGATACCACAAGAACACCATTCTTTCTTGCTGCTTCCAACTCGCATTGTTTGTGCAAGAGATTCATCTAGATGTCTAACCTGCACGACTCCCAACTTCTTCCAGTAATCAAATATAGGCTTCGAGAATATGTCTATATTTTCATAGATCCACAATCTCTGCCTAGCACGAGTAAGAACCACATAAAGTTGCTTCAACTCAGAGCAAAGAATTTTGTGCTTAACCGAGCAGAAACTTGGAAATGATTCATGTTCGGTACAGTGAAACAGATCAAGTTCCTCCATGTATCCGTAAATTACTCGCCACTGATTCCTTAGAGGAGATGTTCCAAAAAAGTTGTATAACAGAACATCCTACATAAACGACAGAATATCAAAAGGCACGCCTACTAAGAGGATAAAGATAAACGATAGACTAAACAATACATCTAGGCTGCTGTGTGGGTGCAAAAATACCCCTCAATGAATTTGAGGAAAGGAAATAATTTTTCTTTTTTTGAAAGAAAGGAAGAAATCATTGCATCTGTGAATAACCATGTATATTAGTCGGGGATACTATTGCTCTTTCATGGTAACACCATGCACACTGAACTTCTGCTCATATATTTTTGCACATGTTAATGGTAAAACAACACGTTATAACAATGCTGCAAAAGGTTCATTAAAGTTGCCATTCAAAATGAAACCAGAAAGCCTGCACAATCTTTAACATGACCAGACTGTAACCCTGATTATACCGTAAGGAAAAGACTTGGAGAACAGATTATATACTGGTTAAGTGCACAGCCGGCCCCAAAGACTACTATAAGTAAGGAACATGGGAAATATATTTTCATTTAAAAAAACGCAGAAACAAAAACGGTTTACATATGCATCTCCATATGTTCGGAAAAAAAAGGAAGTGAAGAAGTTTTCATTGTTATATGTTTCTATTTTCCTATTTCTTTACTAGAAATATGTTCTTTAAGAGAACTTATCTTAATTCAAAAAAGAAAAAAATAGCCAATTACTGACCTGAAACTCGAGGCCTTTGCACTCAACTAATGTCAACACAAGGGCTTGCTTCCCAATTTGGTCAGAGACTTCTTTCTTAACAGAATCATCGCGTACTAAAATAACCTGTTCTGCTCCAAACCCATTCAAACTTTCACCCGTACTCCAACTATTCCCAAAAATTGTTACAATAGCATTTTCGCCAATCACAGATTTGAGTAATACCAGTGCTTCACCATATACAAGGTTATTCTCGGGGCATAAAGAATCAATAGAGAGGGGAAAGAAGTGGTAAAGAAGCTCAATTACACTCTGAGACAGCTTCAGAATACCTGCATGAGTTCGGTAATTCTGATTCAATTGAAAATAATCAGAAACAGAACAGTATGCCTTCTCCTTTGCTTTCCCTTTGATATCACTCCTTGGTTCTGAGATGAATTCGTTGTAAAACAAAGGTCTTATGTCTTGGAATCGGAATTCAATACCCCTAGCAATAGTTTGAGCCGTATCACCAGAGAAAACAAATCCTTCCTCGAAATTTTGGGATATATACTTAAAGAGCGCTGCCTGTCTCATGGTTAGATCTTGGACTTCATCAATATACACAAAATCCATATGAGCACCCCGGTAGCTCCCTTTTCTCAGTCGTCGATGAAGGTCCATGACTAGATCAGCCCAATCAAACTCACCATTCAGCAGCTTTTTCTTCTCATAATCAAGAAAAATATCATCATCTCTCTTAAATCCTTGCTTAAGGTAGAAACCCATCCCTCAGACAGCAACAAATAATTCCCCCGACTGAGTTTGCCACTAGGAACCGTACCGCCAATCAGCCCACCTTTTATGTGAGACATTATCTCCACAAAAACAGTTGAAGAGTCCAGTTTCTTGGTCAAGTGACAATTGAAATGAGGCCAGTAAAATGAATAAAACCGATCGTAATTAACCTCCTTTGATCTGATAAAAGCATTTGCGGCAAACATCCTAGTTGTTCCAGTATTTCCCGGACAAAACTCCCTTACATCATTAAATCTGTCAAAATATGAATTCTCCATATTTCCATCAAGCATAAGCAAGAATTTCTGAAATGTTATGATAAGTGGGTAGCAATCAAGTGGAAGGTCCATGAAGAATCGGGGATGCTACTGAACTCAGTTGTATCATCAATGTCATGCATATCCTTAGACTTATTTTCAACTGAAGAAATCCCACCGCAGATAAAACTGTAAAAAAATGATGCAAGAAAATTAGCATACACAAGATTTTTATATGTTAAATTAACTTGGTTTCCACAATTATTAAGAAAAAGACCAATATTATCCTACATGCAGACACATACATGATACATTATTTTAAAACTAACAAATTATTTGATATGCATCATAAGGTATCAAAAAGTACAATAACTCTACAAATGGAATGCACTTTGAGAAGAGCAAAATTGGTTGGACCCAAGCCTTAAGAAGCTAAAATTGATGGCACAAGTTGCAGAAAATCATCTTACTAGGCTATGACTTATTATGAGTCTTACGACGTGCCACGTCTCAAGTGGTTTGGAAGTGTCTTACTTTCTAGTTCAACACCAGTATTGGTCTTCATACCTAGTGAGAAAGATATGAAGACCATGAATTACATTGTCGACAATTTCATGTTGAGAAAAGAAATTTGAAATATTGAGAGAACCAGATGGAGAAATCCAAAGGCTGTGTTGATTAACTCCTCCTAAAAACTTACATGGTCTTTTTTTTCATCGGTAAAATTTACATGATCTTAAGACCTTAAACATACTAAATAATTGATTGGAAATTAACTAACAGTGCAATCTTTAACAATAAGTTGCAAACTCTTAGTAGGTAAAAGGTTTTAGACCCACGTGTTATACTATGCATACAATTGCAGAGTGAGCCCATATCCATGTCTACTTTCAGACGTCAGATAATGTGCAGCAACACCGCTAAAGACTTTGACAGCAAAACAGAAGGGAGTATAGAGTTAGAATTAATGGTTCACCAATACACCTGGGAATAAATTTACCTTTTCAAATTAGAAATTTGATTTCTGATAGCAGAACATAGTCGAGGGCTAACTGTTACAAACATTTGTCGTAGGACGACTCCCTTTCTATCTCCAGGACCCTCTCTCATCCAATTCTTTGGGGAAGCAGACGTAAAACTTGTACCCTTGGACAATCCTTCAGAAGAGAAATAGTGCTGCTGCTCCTTCTGCAACAATTTCATGGTTAAGATAGTTGTTTTCCCAGTTCCAGATCTTCCATGAATAAAACTACTTCTTGAAAAAAGTGTTATTTCCAATTCTTGATCAGTCATTTCAAAAGGAAGATCAAGTTATCTGCCGTCAGTTCCAGATAACAGATGGCTCACAACACCAGATGATAAAGAGTAGAATTTCATTAGTAGTAGACTCTCATTCACTTTTGAAATTTCTACATAGCTTCTTCCGTCAAATTCTGCAACACTCGAGCCACTAGACAACTCAGTTTCTGTATCTTACCGAACAACTTTACTACATGATTCCCAGACCACTGGCACTTCCATATCCCTACAAAAAGATGAAGAAAATTAACACCCCCAAAAAATGATGGGAAACAATGAAACTCAAACCTATTCACCATCCAAACTGACAGGCGAACAGAACGGAGGTAATACTAAGAAGCCAGGATACCATACCCGTCAGCATCTATCAATAACCAATAAGTTCAGCGGATCCATTTCTTCTCTATGCAAAGTATATGAGCTAGATGTTGTGCAGAAGATGAGCGAGGCAGATTGAAAGCAGAACTGCCATACCAAACTTTTGTTCATACTCTCTGGAAGGACATGAGCAAGAGAATTACAAAGTGATCTTAGAGCATTAATGCATTCATTTCTAATCTTGTATATCTTCGCAGAAGTACAAGACATATATGCTTCACTCTCGTGCTTATGGTATGAATCAACAACATCTCGATGTGTAAAGATCGTTTCTATTTCTTTTTCATTAGCATCAGTTTGAGATAGAAGACTTCCGAAGAAATCTAGCAAATCGACAAGGCATACCATGCTCTCAAAGTTACTCTGCAATAGTAGTCTTTTCGGAAGATGGGTGCATAAATCACTTACACATCTTTTCAGAGGAAAAAGCAAGGTTGTGTATCTATCTTTTATGAACCCAAGAAATGAACTAGGAACCACATAGGTAGAATCGGTGTTGACACTAGCTTTAGTCTCACCAACTGATTCCTTCTCTAATAAACGATATTGAGATACACAGTCTTCAAGGAAAATTATCATGGATATCAAGCATGTCTTCCAACTTTTTTGTGGTGCAAAACATTCTACAAGCCTGCCAATGCGACGATCCAAATAAATCTCCTCAAGATCATCTAATACTTCCAAGTGATTCCTACTTCCAAATAAGAGCAAATCTCCAGTGAACATAACAACTCATCCTGTCCTGGATCCATGTGGTAAGGATCTTTAACAAGCTTTAGGACGCGCAAGGCCACTTCCTTCATTGCAACATATGTTGGGGCACAATGCAAGGGTTCTACAGCTCTTACTTAAGAGGGTATACAACAAGATACTGAGAGTTTTAGTTTTCCCAGTCCCAGGTGGACCCCAGATAAGTTTAACAGAAGACTTGTGATTGTACAGCGCTGCCGAAATAGAACTACGTACTGCAGCTGTTTGGAACTCATCAAGGACTAAAGATAATCTGCAGCCACGTTGTTCATCCCAAGTGTAATCATCTTGTAAAGAACAGAACTTACAGATTTCTTCCACCTGCAATACAATAAGAAAATCAATAGTTACGTTCTGCACTCAGTCCCAGTTATCACATACATGCACCTGTCCAAACTGCATCTATTTCTTTCAGTGACAGCAGAAGTTACGACCAAAAAATAAACATAGGAAAGCAAAGCTTAGGGCAGGGAAACAACAACAACAACAAGCCTTTAGTCCCAAACAAGTTGGGGAGGGCAGGGAAACAACATGAACCCTAAATACTCATCAATTTAAAGGTTTTGTCCCTGCACCATATACAGTTCTTGCAAAATTTGGTTCATACCATTGTTTAAAGACAAGATACATCTATGAAGGGATCAACGTTTCTTACCGTGGAATTGGAGCACAAAACTTCTTTAATGATCTGTCGGTTTCCCAACATGTGTAAAGCACTCCACATTCTAATTTTTGTTGTCATATTAACCAGAAACACAGCAAAAACAGAGTTCTGCATACCATCTTTAGCCTCAACCAACTTTGAAGTCCGGAACTCCAAATAACTAGATATTTGAGAACCTTTTGTAGCATAGGACTCCTTCATGACTTTCATGGCTAAAGCAAAGGTACATGTCCTTGCACACTGCTCCAAACCCAAGGCAACTTCCGGTACCACATCAGACAAACAAAACGGTCACCACATTTTGGGGAGTATGGCTCTTTGCCACTACCACTATTTATGTTCCTCCAAGAATCAAATTTAAGCTCATACAGAAATGAACCATGTGGTGCAGATTCCTTCACTGAGATAACTTCACCATATGGTGCATCAAGTAACACCTCAAAACCCGAAAACAACTCAGCACGAGTTTCCTCTATTGACGGTAATGTGTATGAACCAAGATAATCTTCCACTGACTTGAAACATTCAGGGATCTTTTCCACCTAAACAACACCAGATGTAGCTAAATTGAGATTTCAGAACGAGGAAAATTTCAGTTTACACCAAAGCAGTAAAGGATTGATTGTTTTAATTAGCAAAGCCTTCAACCAGGCAAAACTAATGGTTTATAAGCAGAAAACTCTCTAAAATCTATATGTGGATACACATCTCATGAAGATTAACAGAGACAGAGGTTGACCTGCACTTTATATAACTCTTCATTGGATATATCCTAGAGGGTCCAAGAGAAGACCAAATCTTTCCCGGGAGGTTTACATTTGGGATAACCAGAACGTGCCATTTCAACCAACGCATCGCCACCTTCTACTTCAACTCTACATCAAGTCATCAACATTAAAAAACAAAAATATCTGAATTATAGAGATAACTTCCGTAGAACATAAAATAAATGCAAATAGTACATACTCAAAACTCTTCAGTTTCAAGTTAGTGTTGCTCATACATATGTGAAGCACGTCAATGCACATATGAAACCTCGAGGAACATGGTTTGGCCATGCTAGATTACATATGAACAAATGGTTTATGGCATTGGATTTTTTAAATGAATAAAATTATTAAAATAGCAATACAACGAAAAGAAAATCAAGTACCAGACGAGTTGGTTGGGAGCCTAGCAACAAATTGAGCTCCAACTCCTTTTTATATTATATTTATGGATACTGCGAAGAACGCATAGCTTCCACTTTATACTTTTTCTTATTATCAAATATATCTGATCTTAAGCTCACTCAAACAAGCAAATCAAACTGTAGCGCACTGACAGGATATGCAATACCGCCAGCTTGTTGCCAGGCTTCCATCTCACTCTTGTAATTCTCTCATTAGATGAATTAAACAAAAAAAAATTAAAAAAATTTACTGTTCCAAGAACAAATTGAAGAATAAACAAGTTTAGGTGCTGAGGTTAATTAGACAATAACAGACAGTAAGACCGATCAATAGTCTATTCCCACTCCAACAAATTCAACAAAATCCAAAAGAAATCAACAATCAAAATACAAACAATTTAATTGTATGGCAATTCAATTAGTTTTAGCCCTAACTAAATTTGACACTTTTCTAAGTCTGACCATGGTTTTCACTAATAATGGTAAATAAATTGTTTATTTATGCAGTGAATTTTAGTGGAAAGAAACGAAACAAAAGGTATAGGTATGACTAATTAAACCCTAATTCTTCCAAAACCTACAAGAAGAAGGAGAAGAGGAGCGTGAGAGACAGAGACAGGAACCTGCTTCCATAACGTTGGTTGAATACTCCTCCTCCTTTACACATTGAACTCCCCTCTTCTTCTACTGTGAAAGTGCCGAGAAATGTTTCGTTTCTTTTGTCTCTGAGTATTCTCGTAAGTGACGACAGGATTACATTGAGAATGGAGCGGGAAATTATTAATTAAATGGAGTAGTACAGCTCACCAGAGTTAAAAGTCAAAGGTAAAAATGAAGGAGAAGGGCTAGCTAGCTAGACTCTTCACATGGCGTGGGTCCCGCCGGATAAATGGATAGGGATCAAACTGAAAGACTAAGCGGATGAATCAAGAGAGACCGACCCGCAGAGCGAAAATATCATGATCAATCGTAGATCAGCCAGCCTCATATATTCTTCCACTTGAAATTCGCCTAACAAAAAGAAATTTAGATGTTAATTGAAAGTTAAATCAAGAAACGGAACCAAGAACGAGTTAATAATGTTCCACAAACATAAATGAGACAACATAATACACATTGTTTGCAGCAAAGAGCAAACTATAGATTCTATACAAAAAAAAAAAACACCAACCCAAACCCCTTTGAATAATTCCTTTATCTTGCTCGGCTAATTCTTCTTCCTTTGTGCATTTCACATCTCTTCCTCCCTTTTACCGGATTTGCCATGCACAAAGACCCATTTTCCAAACCAACTCCACAAATGACTGCAGTTTCTTCTGTTCTCCACTTGAAAATGCACGCATTATCAGCTCTTCGTCCTTTATGCTCACCGCACCTTTTCCTTCGCTCAACCGGTCTCTCATTACAAACAGTTCCATCACTTGACAAAATGCCGCAGATGATAATGCGATTCTCTTCACTCTCGGATTTCCTGTCAGAGATGGTTCTTGTATTTCCTCCCTTACGGGCATGTTCTGCAGCAGTGCTGATTCTCATTCCTTTGTGTAATGCGCATCTTTTTCTTCCCTGCGCCGGGACTTCAATACAGCAAGACCCATCTTCCAAATTCACACCACAGACAACTGTTTTGTTTTCTGCTACTGATCCCGCAACATAACCAATTATTCTCTTCCCTTTGTGCGCTTGGCATCTTTTCCTGCCTCGAACGGGTTCCGCTTTACAAACAGAACCATCACCTAAGGAAACCCCACAAATAACCGCATCTTTCTTGTTCATATCACACTTGTCAAAGACTAGCCGAGGTTGAGTTCTACCAAATTTGAAAACTCCAGAATGGGAGTCATCACTACTCCAAGAAACGGTTGTTCCAACACCACCATCCATTGTTGAAGTTTTCTGATGACGGGGCTTGAGTTAATCTTGTCAAGCTTCAGGAGAATATCATCAGGACGACGAGCAACAGTACTATCAAAGACATGGAGCAATTGGGTTTCTGTTTTCTCTGTTGCTCTCTTGTTTTCCAACTGTACAAGATTCAAGAATGAGAGTGAATAAATAATCGAAACTCAACGAAATCATAACAAAGAATCTGTCTTGTTAAGCTCAAGATAAATCGATATCTGTACAAGGAGGCAAAAATGCAAGAAACTCACCGAAGCTGATCTAAACACAATAGGGAAACCCTCGGAGAATATCTCCTTGAAGATTCCAAGTCCTCTTTGGTAGACAAAATTGCTCTCTGCATATGGATTACTAGTTGATTTTCCACTGTCCAAATGCGAACCACCCTGACCGAAATCGTGAATTCCTTCCCTGATACCATCAGCCTGTCCAAGGTATACATAGATGATCCCAGGCTCATATAATCCTGGCCATGAGCATTTTAGTGGAAGGTTACGACATCTATGTCTCTCTATACCTTCTCTGCGCAATGGATAGTTTTCCCAGACGGAAGGACCGATTAGGACCTGAATAGATCGTTACAGTTAGGAAAACAATATTCCAGAACATACATACAAGTTATAATACTAGCACATTTCAGGCATTTCAGTATCACTTCTAAAAAATCATAGGCCACAGAAGGTTTACCTGTAAAGCGCTTTTCCATTGATCAGTCTTGACAACTCTAACGGAATCATCAAATTCCAAACGCTTCCTACTCCCAGGTAAGAGAAAATCTGCCAGTGAACATAACAACTCATCCTTTCCAGGATCCATGACACACACGACCAAATCCTTAACTGCACCATTTGTTCGAGCACATGAAACTTTTCTACAGCTCTTACTTAAGATGGCATACACCAAGATGTCGCAGAGAGTTTTAGCTTTCCCAGCCCCAGGTGGACCGTAAATAAGTTCAATGGAAGACTTGTGGATGCACAGCGCTGCTGCAACAGAACTAAGTTGTGCAGTTGTTAGTAGTAGAGCAGTGTTAGCTCTTTAGGGTGTTTGTCTATCTTTAGTGTTTTCTTACACTCTGCTTACACTCATTTCATTTCTGTTATTGACAGCTGTCTGTGAGCTGTTTTCTGTTTACTGTTTCTTTCGGTTATTCTTGGTCTGTCTGTATAAATATGTGGTCTGTATGCTTTGTCCTGTTTAATGAGAATTATGTCTGATTTCCTTCTATGGTATCAGAGCAAAAACAAAGGTTTTTTAACCTTCTCGATTCTTCTCTTCCGCTGAGTTTTTCAGATCTAAAAACAATTTTCTTCAATTTCTTGATTTCTTCTGTACTTTGATTTCTTCTGTATCTTGTTTTTCTTGCTTCAATGGCTACTGCAGCTAATCCTTCTCTCATTTCTGGTCTTGCAATTCATACTTTACCTAATTTGGTACCTCTTAAACTTCAAGAAGACAACTATCATACCTGGAAGAATCTAATTACACAAGTTCTCAAGAAATTTCAAGCTCTTGGACATGTTACTGGTGGAACTCCATGTCCAGATCAATATGCAACACAAGCAGCAAGATTAGCTCAGACGGTAAATCCGCTATTCAATTACTGGTTAGATGATGATAATACAGTAATGCTTCTTATTAATAATTCAATTTCTCCACATTTACTTCCTTATGTTGCTTATGCAACTACATCCAAAGAATTGTGGGAATCCATTCAAGAAAGGTATGGATGTTCTTCCTCAACTCATGTAGTTCAGTTAAGAACTCAATTGCAAAATATGAAGTTAGGTACTCTAACTTGCACTCAATATATTGCTGAAATTGGAAAAATAAAGGATTCTTTGGCTGCTTGTGGCTCTCCAATTTGTGATAGTGAGATTATGGTTTCTGTGCTAAAAGGTTTACCTCCTGAATATGGTTCTTTCTGTACTACTATGCGATTTAAAGATCCTCCTGTTTCCTTTCGTAATCTTCATAATCTCCTTCTAAGTGAAGAGATTTCTATAAAAGAAGCCAAACAAAGTACTATTACTGATTCTTCTTCTAAGGCTTTTGTAGCTACTAATTCTTCAAATACTGCAAATACTGTATCAAGCTCTAATAATGGTAATCAGTATTCCAATGGATCTGGTAGAGGAAGAGGAAATAATAATTTTAGAGGTAGAGGAGGAAGAAACAATTTCTATAATGGAAGAGGTGGTGGAAGATTTCCTCCTAATGGCTTTTATCCTAGTGGTGGTTCTCACTATGGTGGTTTTGTTCAGAATAATCAGTTTGCTTCAAGGAATGGTGGTGATAGACCAACTTGTCAAATCTGTACTAAATATGGACATAGTGCAGCTGAATGTAGGTACAGAACAAATTTTGCTTATCAAGGCAATGTGACACAAATGAATCCTGCTGCTATGCTGGCTTCATATAATGGATCAGCTGGAATTCTTGGAGAGACTCCATGGTACTTTGATACTGGTGCTAATCATCATCTTACACCAAATCTGCAGAACTTTCAATCAGTCTCTTCTTATAATGGTTCAGACAGGATTGCTACTGCTTCTGGAGAAGGTATGGCTATAACTCATTATGGTCATTCTGTTGTTAATGTACCAAATCATTCTTTTAGGTTATACAATGTTTTTCATGTGCCAAAAACCTCACATAGGCTTATATCAGTGCATAAATTTGTAACTGATAATGATTGCTCTTTAACTTTTGATACAAATGGATATTCTGTTAAGGATCTCAAGTTGGGGAGGACTGTTTTTCAAGGGCCAACTGAGAATGGTCTATATCCATTATACTGTTCAGATAGAAGTTCACCTCAACAATCTTCTTCTGCAAAATATACTACAGCATCTGTTCTTTCTTGTGTCAAGAATTCTACATCAACATGGCATAAAAGACTTGGACACCCTTCTTTTCAGTCATTGTCCAGAATCTGCAAGTCACTCAAGTTGTCTGATGTATGTAATAAACAGCTTTTTTGTAATGACTGCAAATTAGCTAGGAGTCATAAGCTTCCCTTCAGTGTTTCCACTTCTGTAACTACATATCCTTTACAGTTGTTGCATTTAGACCTATGGGGTCCAGCATCTACTACTTCTGTATCTGGTTTCAGATTCTATGTCAACATAGTGGATGACTTTTCAAGATTCTGTTGGGTATATCCTCTTAAGAATAAAGCTGAGTTTAAGGATGTTTTTGTTCATTTTAAGACTTATGTTGAGAATCTTTTAGATACTCATATCAAAACAATTAGAACTGATGGTGGTGGTGAGTTTGTGAACTGTGATTTGGCTTCTTTCCTATCTACTTTTGGTGTTGTGCATGAGCTGAGTTGTCCACACACACCTGAGCAAAATGGTTTAGCAGAGTCTAAACATAAACATCTTTTGGATATTACAAGAGTGTTTTTGTTTCAGTCAGGCTTGTCTGATCACTATTGGGTTGATGCTATTCAGACAGCTAATTATGTGATTAATAGACTTCCTATTAAGCATCTTAATTCAGTCTCACCTTATGAAGTTTTGTTTCACAAAGGACCAGACTATTTCTTCTTGAAGACATTTGGTTGTGTTTGTTTTCCATGGCTTAAGCCTTATACAAACAACAAGTTACAGATGAGAAGCAAGTCTTGCATTTTTATTGGGTATAGTGCTATTCATAAAGGATACAGATGTCTTGACAATGATACAGGGAGAGTTTATATATCTGAACATCTTACAGCTGCTAAAAGGATACTGAGATATGTTAAAGGTACTTTAGGCAATGGTATATTTTTTACCAAAGGAATTACAGCTTTAACAGGGTTTTCTGATGCTGATTGGGCTGGAGACCCAGACACTAGGAGATCTACTAGTGGTTTTTGCATCTTTTTTGGGGATAATCCTATTTCCTGGTCTGCAAAGAAGCAGCCAACTGTCTCAAGGAGCAGTACAGAAGCAGAATATAGGTGTTTGGCTTCTTCAGCTGCTGAGATACTATGGCTCTGTCAGTTACTAAGAGACTTGCATATTTTTCTGACTGATGCTCCGCATCTTCTTTGTGACAACAAGAGCAGCATCTCTCTTGCTTCTAATCCTGTTCTTCACAGCAGAATGAAGCATATCAAAGTTGATTATCATTTCATAAGGGAGTTGATTCAATCCAAGACTTTGAAGATTTCTTATATCTCCACCAGTCAACAAATTGCTGATATCTTCACCAAAGGTTTGGCAGGACCAAGATTCAATTTTTTGAAAGACAAACTCAAGGTTGTTACACCACTTGTGTTTGAGGGAGGATAGTAGAGCAGTGTTAGCTCTTTAGGGTGTTTGTCTATCTTTAGTGTTTTCTTACACTCTGCTTACACTCATTTCATTTCTGTTATTGACAGCTGTCTGTGAGCTGTTTTCTGTTTACTGTTTCTTTCGGTTATTCTTGGTCTGTCTGTATAAATATGTGGTCTGTATGCTTTGTCCTGTTTAATGAGAATTATGTCTGATTTCCTTCTAGTTAGGGACTCGTCAACAATGACTAAAGGTAATCTGCGGCTAATTAGTTGTTCATCCGGAGTGCTACCATCTTGTAAAGAACAAAATTTACAGATTTCTTCGACCTGCACCCAGTTATCACAAACATAGCACTCATCAAATTAAACTGCATTCTCTTAATTTATTTCAACGGCAACGTATGTGATTACCGGAAGTTTTAGGCAAAGATACAACACGAATCTTAAATACCCATCAATATAACTGTTTCGAACCTACACCATATACAGTCCTGGCAAAACTTTGTTCAAGTCATTGTTTAGAAACAGGTGATATCTAAAATTAGCATTTCTCACCATGGAATTGGAGCACAAAACTTCCTTAATGATTTGCAAGTTCCCAGACATTTGTAATGCCCTCCACATTCTAATTTTGGTTGCCATATTGACCTGCAGAAACACAGCAAAAAGGGAGTTTCCGGTACCATCTTTAACCTCTACCAACTTTGAGGTCCGGGACTCCACCAAATAATTAGACATTTTATCATCTTTTGTAGCATTAGTACGTGTCTGCTCAAATTCTGAGGCAATTTCAGGCAAAACAAACAGGTGACATTTCAGAGAGTATGGCGGGTCCGGAGGTCTATACTTACAACCAGAATGTGCCAGTTCAACCACTTCACCGCCACCATCCACTTCTTCTTCCCCAATCTCATCTCTGAATTAACAAATTAAAGAACAAGAAAGTAAGATAAAGATCATTGTTTTAGCCCTGAAAATTTGTAAAATCATTAACTTCAATTCTCAGGTATGATCTATCTGAAAAGAACAACACCTTATCATTTACAAAACCTACAAGAAGAAGAAGGGGAAGTGAGTGATCACCTGCTGCTAATGATCACCATGAATCTACTACTACTTTTTTCCTACTGTACCAAATAAGTTTACATGAACAGAGCAACACCTTATCATTTATTTACTTGTAGACTTTTTCTTCTATTTCGAGAAGAGGTGCACGCTTTTGGATCGCGATGTGATCGCGCTCCAACGTGGGAGGAGAATGGGGCAGGGTGTGGGAGAATGGGGCAGGAAATTAGGGGCCCCAATCACCAGGAAGACAGGAGGGGGGAGGGCCCAATCACCGATGCACGCGCTGATGGAATGCACTTAGCGTGCATTCCATCATTTTTGAGAAGAAATCTCTCTCTGAAGTTATCATGATTACTGCTGGACTTGACATATCAGCTTTCTCCTATTTCAAGAAAAAACTTGACTTTCGCGGTACACCGCCGAACCAATCTCACCAAGTGACGGGACTTTGCATTGAAACTAGCAGGTAGAAATTATATTATATACTGTTAATTAATTAAAAGGTACTACAAAAACAATGTTGTGGTTGTAAATTTGTAGTGCAACGGGCAACGACTCCAACCACTAGTTCAAGTTGACGTGACAATGTTACTGGTGAGTGGGAGTCACCGTTTTACCGGAAAATTTATTTAACAAATTTTGAAGGGTGTTTGGAATATATTTTTGGACTTGTGGTAAAGATAAGATTCTTATAACAATTCAGCTTAAAATTTTGCTTTTAGGGCAGTTCAAGGAACAAACACAAAATTTATAATTTTTGATGTCACTACGGGAGAGGTATAAACCAGCAAAACGGCCCGATAAACCAACAAGCTCATTGGTTTGTTGGGTGAGACGTAAGAACAACCAAGAGGCACTTGTTAGCCGAACGACGCAATCACACCGCCAGCAGCACCAGTGGTGTCGTTCAAATAAAAAATAATTTTAAAAAATCAGAAGAAATAAACTTTAATATTTATATTTTTAATATTTTTTTTACTGAGCGGCAAGTTAAACCTGGCGGCATAACTTGTGTCGCTCATTTTATGCCGTTTACATCGTTTCCCCAAAGTGGCAAGCCGGTAAACCTAATTTCTTTGCAATATCCATAGGAATTGCCCTTCAAGTTTAAATTGTTGGATGATTCATAGGCTTCACAAGAAAATATTAAAGGGAGCAACAAATACTATGAATCGTATCCTTCCATTTAGCACTACACCTCTTGTGCACTAGTATGTATACATCACACAAAGTAAAAAAGAACAAGAATACTACCGGGGGTAGTCAAGTGAGAATTATATGGATTTTCATAAACTTTTTGTTATTGTGACTTTCAGAGATTCTCTGAAAATCTAAAGATTTCAAATGACTCCCTGTGAATATTTTTGTGACTTGTAGAGATAAATTTTAAGGAGTTTTTTGGGATACACAGCTGCTATCCGTACCTTGACTTCCAATGGAGTAGCTCCTTCCAACTCAGGGACTTTGCATGAATTGCAAGCCTAGCATCCATATGCGCCGCCTCCTTTGATACCTGCAGAACCTATAATACAACCACCATTAATCGCGTCTAAGGATTTGGTCCTGAATAAGCTGAAAAGCTTTCCTAAAGGGACCTCGTGTGGAAGAGATGGACTTCGGACCCAACCCCTGATCGATGCCTTGAGTGGATCTGCTGCAGCTGTTTCAGATGAGCTCATCAATTCAATCACTGAGTTGGTGAATATATGGCTTGCAGGTGGTTGCCCCTCGGTTCTAGGGGAGTTTGTGGCTTCGGCTCCTCTCACTCCTTTAATCAAGTCAAGAGGTGGCATACCTCCTATTGCGGTCGGCACTATTTGGAGACGTCTAGTTTCTAAAGTTGCTGCTTCTCATGTTGGTAAAGCAATGGAGAGCTACCTTAGTGACTACCAGTTTGGTGTGGGGGTGCCATGTGGAGGAGAGGCAATTCTTCATGTTGTTAACAGGCTTCTTGAGGTGAAGAGTGATTCTACATCCACTTCGATGCTTCTTGTTGATTTCTCCAATGCCTTTAACCTTGTGAGCAGATCCGCAATGATTAAAGAGGTAGGGAAACACTGTCCTTCTATCTCTAGGTGGGTAGAATTTTGTTATGCGGCTCCTGCTAGACTGTATTATATGGACAACACTCTTTCGTCAGCATAGGGAGTACAACAGGGAGACCCTCTCGGGCCCATGTTGTGTGCTTTAACAGAGTTATGCCCTTTGGATCTGCAAGCATGGTATTTAGACGATGGGACCCTAGTCGGTGACACACTGGTTGTAGCCAAAGCCTTGGAAATTATTCAGCAGGAGGGTGTATCTCCGGGGTTGCACCTTAATGTTTCTAAGGCAGAGTTTTTCTGGCCTTCGGTTGACTGCAGAGGTTTAGTTGAGGGGGTTTTTCCATCTGATATATGCCGGCCTACTGATGGTGTTAAGCTTTTGGGAGGACCTGTTAGCCTGAACCCCTATTCTGCAGAAATATGGCGGTCAACAGGGTTCGTAAGGCCACTGAACTGATTGATGTTATTCAGAAGCTTAAAGATCCACAGGGTGAGTTGTTACTGTTGAGAAATTGCTCGGGTGTCTCGAGGTTATACTTTTCTATGCGAACAACTAGACCTGAGTGTTTAGATGAAGCGCAGATGGCTTTCGATGATCATCTCAAGCAGTTTCTTCGACATCTTATCACAAGAGATGGGCCGGGCTTTGGTTTGCTGCAACATAGGATTGCTACGCTCCCCATCAAATATGGTGGGTTGGGAGTGTATACCATGGAGGACACTATGCAGTATTGATATTTAGCGTCGTGCTTTCAGACTAGATTTCAGCAGGAGACATCTTGAGGCATTCTGGAGTGTCTGGTATGAGTCCCATTTTTTAGCGTGCCCTTGTCTCCTACAAGCAGGTATGTGGTATTGAGAATTCTTCATTGTGCATTGATGATATTGCCCCCCATTCTATGAGCTCTTTGGGAATCAAATACTTCGATGCATTGAAGAATGATTTACCTAATCGGTTTGTTATAACT
>JAJJMA010038814.1:0-11798 GCA_023529015.1 Papaver nudicaule
GTCAGTCTTCTGAGATACCTCCCAGAGGTATCTCTGAGCCTTCCTTAGACATCGTATAGCCTCTGGCCTTCGATCTTCTAGTTATGTTATCTCTCAGAATCCCCTTTGTAACGCATCTTCCAGAATATGACTCCTTTTAGCTCTTCTCGTACCGTATCTTCTCTGAGAGTATCCTCTGAGGCCAGTCCCCAATGGGATCTTTCAGAGGATATCCTCAGTCTTGGAGGCTCCAGACTGTTTGACCGCAAACCAAGTGCAACCCTAAGTT
Organism: Papaver nudicaule; assembly: GCA_023529015.1. NCBI lineage: Eukaryota > Viridiplantae > Streptophyta > Magnoliopsida > Ranunculales > Papaveraceae > Papaver > Papaver nudicaule. The sequence goes on from JAJJMA010038814.1 coordinate 269, forward strand.
TGACTGGTGCTAAACAGCTGTATTCCTCTATCTGACTTGACATTTAATGCCTCTGTAGTACCCTCAACCTAACCCGTGCTTTAGCCTGTCGCACTTTACACGTGTCTAATCCTTAAGCGGGGTGCGGTCAGTTACTTTTAGGGATTATCCCATACCTCTCGGTGTATTCACTAACTTACTACCACCCCTAGGATGACGCCACGTGTCCCTCAGATTTCTGGTACCTACAGTTTGCTCCTTTTCATTTTAACTTCCCACAGGGTAAGTTAGGAAGAAAATCTTTGTCGAGGGGTACCACCACACACGTGCTCCAGCCTAGGCTTCAGGATTTGGACACGTCGCCAAATAACTGACTAACTGGAAGCGCCGGTTGAGTAACCCACCTTTTCAGAGTTTAGATATAAAAAGTACTCCTAGGCCTTTTCAAAACCTTTATTTCCTTTTTATTCTCTTTCCTCAGAGATTTTCTCTGTAGAAAATCTTTGCTCCACTGTTCATCGTCTTCTCCGCCTTACCTTTTACTGTGAAAAAGCTTGGTTTTCCGACAACAATGGCGCCAAAAAGGTTAGTCCTATTCACTTGTGATTTTTGGTGCTTTCTTCTATTTTAAAGAAATTCCCAATTCCTTCACTGCTATGAATAGTTGCTCCAAGGGAAAATCTAAGTTTTAGTTTTCCTTGGTTTTGTTGTTTTTGTTTCAGAACTTCTGCTTCCTCTGAGAGGGACGAAGATCCAAACTGTCTGAAGACTCTCCGTAGAAAGTACTATCTGGACTCCAAGTTCCAGATCTCATGGGCTACACCTCAGAGGAGTGAGGGTGTCATCACTCCAGAGCTCTTGAGGGAGAGCAATCTGAGTAGGACCCGAATCATTGTTTCCAAGGCTCAACTTGATTCTGGCCTCCGTATTCCTCTATGGAGTCCCAAAGATTCCTTCGTGTATCGTGCTCTGGCCTCTGGAGTGGACACTCCCAGAGGTCTGTTCCAATTGAACAATACAGCTTGCAGGATCCTTTCTGAGTGTGCTTCCAGAGCTCGGGGAAGGACTCTTTTTCAGTCTGAGAAAGTTTCCTTCGACCCTGCTGATGCTAAACTCTACACGGTGGAGAATTTTAGGCGCAACTATCGAGTGACTCAGGCTAGGAGGGATAGTTCCTTTGAGGGTTTTGGAGTGAGTATCCAGAGGAGGAGTGCGGATGAGAGAAAGAATGCTCCTTTGCTTCTGGGGGATGTAGACCCTCCAGGTGGTAGTGAGACTTCTCAGCAAGATTTCCTCCGCAAATCCCATGATCCAAGCTGGCATGTTGGTCCTTTGTTGATTGAGGGTCCATTCGTTTTTAGGTTTGATATAAGTGGAAATCCTGTTCTGGAGACTCCTAGATCTCTAGAGGATGCTGGTGGTTCTAGGAAGCGCAAGGGAGGAGATGCTCCAGAGGTAAAAAATATTTGTCTTAGCTTTCTGAGTATGTGTCCCATACTTGCCCCTATTTTTTGACTCTGGGATTTTCTCCTTGCAGCCTTCTAAGCAAATTGGGAAAAAGGTCGCTGTCTCCTCTGAGAAGGGAAGACCTGTGTCCTCCAGGCCTCCTTCCGCTGCTCGGAGATTGGTGGTAGACTATGGAGATGATGGCCCAGACTCTGTGGACGTGCCTTTCCATGAAACCTTCCAATCCCAACAGGATGATGATATGGTCGTTGTCCAACCAACCCAACCCTCCAAGGGTAAGTCTTCTCAAGTCGCAGACTTGAGTGCTCAGACCTCCCAGGATGATGCTGTGCTAGTTCAGCATAAGGATGGGTCTTCTAAGAAAGAAAGTACTTTGGTGATTCCCCCTGGCAGTTCTCTGGTTGTTTCTGGGACTGCCTCCACTGTTGTAGCCACTCTTCTTGCTCCAGACTTTCAGAACAAAAGTGTTGAGGAGCAAGCTAAGGCTGTTGCTTCAGAGAACCTTCCCTTGCTGGTAAGTGAGATTCATCCCTCTTTCTCTTTCTTAGGTTTTGTTAGATGTTTTCTGATTCTGGGATCCTTTCAGATCCAGAATGCAGTTGCAGCTTTTTCAGCTAGCTCTGGGGTATCCGTCCGAGCTTTGGACGGTCAACTAAAAGATTCTCAGAAGAAGGTCTCCGAGCTTCAGAGAAGTCTGAACCTTCAGAAAGGTAACTTTTCTTATCATCTTTTAGTCAGTTTCGTATGCTTTTTCTGGGACCTAAAATAGTCCTTTTCCCTTAGTCGAATTCGATCAAGCTAAGGTCCAATGGGAGAGGGATCGTAGTGACTACCAGAATGAACTCACTCTTAGGGATAGTCGGATCCTTTCCTTGGAGACTGATTTGGATAAGATGGCGAATACGCATGAGGATAAGATCCAAAGTATGTTTGCCAATCTCTCAGAGGAGCACTCTAAGACTGTAGAAGGTCTTCATAGACAGCTTAGAGAATCTCAGTCCCAGATTAATACTTTAGAGTCTATGAAACGAGGTCTGAAGGACCAAGTTAGGACTTTTATGTGGTGGCAAGAGGATCATCAACCTATGCTCAATCAGATTGAGGATTATAAGGAAGCCTCTGAGCGTGCGGCTGATGAGTTACAGGCTTCACATGAGCTTGTTAGAAGGTTGCGTGATGCCAGGGCAAAGCATGCTGATGCTTGCCCCATGGATAATCATGCCTTGACTCTTCTAGAAAAGCAGTATAGTGAGCTTGATTCTGCCAGGTTGGACACTGAGCAGACTCTGAGGGCCATCATCTCTGACTCGGAAGGTAGATCAGAATAGGCCTCAGATTTCTTCAATTGTCTTAGTGTTTTTCCTGTTGTCTCATGTTTGCTTTGCTCCTTTTTCAGGAAAAGCTAGAGAGCTTGAGGAGTTAAAGTTGGAGTTTGACACTCTCAAGGCAGAGAAAGAGTCTCTGGAGGCCAGGGTTGTAGGATTTGAAGAGGAGTTGAAAGAGCAGGAGGACCATCTTTGTGAAAAATATTCTAAGGAAGCTTCTGATGTAGCTAAGTCCTTGAATAAGCAATGGAAGACCAAGTATGACGCTCTTCTCCTCTCCATTCAGGCTCAGAAGACCCCTGAGGCTTCTCCTAAGTTTATGGCAGCTTTGCAAGAGACTGTGGCTCCTTCCAGAGATTCTGGGGCGACTACTTCCAAAGGTGCTCCAATCTCTGAGACTAAAGAACCTGAGGGTGTACCAACCTCTGAGGTCGAGGAGGATTTGGAGCTCGGAGAGCAGGATGTTGGTGAACAGTCAGAAGTTGAGGAGCCAGAGAACGAGCGCCTCCAGAATCAAGATGCTCATACTGAAGAGCGAGGGCCATCTCCCTCCAATCTTGCCGAAGATTGACTATCTTTCTCCTTCCTTTGTCTTGAACTGACTTTGCTTTTGGTAGTTTGTATGTTGGTTGTACTTGGTTAACAACAAATATTTTTGATTTTTTGTCTGGGCGCTCCCAAGCTTGGGGGGCAAAACACTTTGGACCCTTATTGCTGTGAATGTATGGGTATTTGTTTTGTCACTTTCGTGCCTTTTAGAGTTAGACAATATTTTTGCCTTAGACCGTGTTGTCTTAGGTTGTGTGCTTTTCAGCACTCTATCCCTTAGAGGCTCAACAACTTTGTAAAGTCTTACCAAAAAAGATTTCCTTACATTATGAAGAAGATTCCATGTACGTTGAAAGACTCAGTGGCCACTAAGTTCAGACAAGGACCATACTGTACTACCTTGATCATGATGACGAAACTTTCTCTAAGGTGAATTTTGAGGGTTCATTCATTCTGGGATGTTTCGTGAGGGGAGCCATCCCTCAGCCTGCATCTCCAAAACGGCATCCTAAAGTGCTATTAGGGCATCCGAGAAATATGAGTAAGAGATCTGTCCATAGACTAAGGCAATGGGTAACATTGGGGGAGTGCGCACCTCCCTCGTACCTGAAATACCCTTTCGGGGTCTATGCCCCTGCATGTGCAGAGACGAATGCCTATTCGTTAGATCTGGGCGTGGGTTGTATGGCTAGTACTTCGAAAATTCAAGGTATGAGACATTCTTGTAACTTTCTGAGGGTTTCGAAAATATAAAAGGAAAGAGACTCTTCTATTTTTCTGAGCGTCAAAATATAGAAGGAAAGAGACTCTTCTAAAATTCTGAGAGTTTCGAAAACATAGAAGGAAAGGGACTCTTCTAGAATTCTAAGAGTTTCGAAAATATAGAAGGAAAGAGACTCTCCTATTTTTCTGATGGTCAAGATATAGAAGGAAAGAGACTCCTCTATTCTTCTGAGGGTCAGAATGTAGAAGTAAAGGGACTCTTCTAAAATTCTGAGAGCTTCGAAAATTTAAAAGGAAAGAGACTCTTTCAATTTTCTGAGAACATAGACATAATAATAACAAAAGATTTTATTAATATTCCAGAGGTTATACATGATCATATTCAAAAGTACTTAACACTATTTCGTACATAGTATTACAAAGCTCTGAGAGACATTTCCCTGTACGGGCTTTGAGACTTCTTGAAGGATTTTGGTTCCTGTCATGCCTTCTCGAAAGTGGGTTCTATAGTTGTAGTCCCTAGATAACTTTCGATGATTGTTCTCCATCTTCTGGAGTGCCGCTTCTCTCATTTCCCATGGATTGTCTATCCTAGACAGTATCTCATTGGTGGTGAGGTTTTCTTCCCAGGCTTCCGTCTTGGTTGCCGGTATCATGGCCTCAGTAGGTATGATAGCTTCCGTTCCATATGCAAGAAGGAAAGGAGACTCCTCTGAGACTGGATTTTTAGTTGTTCTATGCTTCCACAGGACGTTGAATAATTGCTCACACCACCTTTCTTCGTATTCTTCCAGAGTACCCTTAAGCATATTTGCGATGGTTAAGTTTCTGAGCTCTGGAGCAGAATCTTCCTGTTGTGGAATAGGTGTGGCTTTACTTCTCCTTATGTGAAAGGCATTACACAGGTGGTTCATTTTCGGGACACTGAATTGCTTCTCGTCGTCTGAGACGATGGCTGCTGGTATTCCAAAGCGACAGATGATTTGCTCGAATACAAAATCGTGTATGTCCTTATCTCGGATATTGGCTAGAGCTCTTGCCTCCACCCACTTGGTGAAGTAATCAGTGGCTACTATCAAGTATTTCCTGCCTTCTGTCCCTCGTTCTAGGGGTCCTACTATATCTATACCCCATTTGGCAAATGGCCATGGGCTTAGAATAGAGGTTACTTCAGACGCTTGAAAATTTCTTTTGTACTTTCGGCAATCTTTGCATTGGGCAGCTATTTCTTTAGCATCCAAGTTCATGTAAGGCCAGTAATATCCTGAGGTCTTAGCCTTGGATGCTAAGGATGTTCCTCCAAGGTGATTCCCTACTCCTTCATGATGGATGGCTTCCAGAATTTCTATTCCTTGCCTTCTGGTGAGGCATCTTAGGAGAGGTCCCAGAAAAGATTGCCTGTACAGCTTCCCGTCTCTGAGACGGTAATTCTTGGCTCGTGATATTATCTTGTGAGCGTATTTTGACTCTGCTGGGAGAGTCTTCTTTTCTAAGTATTGGTGAATAGGTATTCTCCAATCTTCCTCTGGGGGTCCATCGTCAGAGGACTGTTCTTCTCCCATCTCAGTAGTGGCTACCTCCACTTCTGGCTCTGGGGCATCTGGCTCTGTCAGAGGTACTGAGGGTAGTAGGACCCTATCTACTCTGATGCTAGCAATCTTAGGGTCATTCAACATTGATGCAATGTATGCCATAGCATCCGCATGTCGATTGTTGTTCCTAGAGATGTGTCTGAGGACGAGACCAGGTATCTTGTTGATGTATTCCTGAGCTTTCTTGTGGTAGGCTTGTAGGCATGGGTCCAGAGTTTGATATCTTCCCTCTATCTGCCTTACCACTAGCTGCGAATCACTTGTTAGCCTTACATCTCTAAGTCCATCTCACAAATCAACCCCAGACCGTGTATGACTGCCTCATACTCTGTTATGTTATTTGTGGTGGGAAACTCGAGTCTCAGACTGTGTACAATTCTTCTTCCAGTAGGAGTTGTAAATACCATTCCAATGCCTGCCCCATCAGCGTTCTTGGACCCGTCCACAAAGACTTCCCACCTGGTAGGATTTTCCGCCCTCAGAAGTTCTGGGGGGTCTTCCAGTACATCCTCGAAACCAGGTATGTCTTCGAGTTCTTCCTCTTCTGTTAGAGGGAAGTCCGCTAAGAAGTCAGCAACAAATTGGGCTTTGATGGCAGTCTGAGGTTGGTACTGTACTCCAAACTGTTTGATCTGAGCTCCCCACTTTGAGATCCTACCAGCCCTTTCAGAGTTTCTGAGTACTGAATCGATAGGCAGTTTGGTGATCACAGTTATAGGGTGAGCGTGAAAGTATGTTCTCAATCTCTGAGAAGCAAATACCAACGCCAGAATTACCTGCTCAATCTTAAAGTAATTCTTTTCGGCAGGCCCCAGAGTTCTACTGATGAAGTAGATAGGCCTTTCCTCACCTTCTACTATGCGTAAAAGTACTGCACTGATAGAGTAGGAGGTGGCTGCTAGATAAACATATAATGTTTCATCCGGTTCAGGCTTTTGTAGTATAGGCATTGTTGCCAAATACTTTTTGACGTTATAGAACGCCTCCTCACATTCCTTGCTCCAGACCATCCTCTGGCCTTTCCTCAGAATGTTGAAAAAATGCTTGAGTTTGTCGGAGGATCTTGCAATAAATCTCCCCAATGCAGCCAATCTTCCATTCAGCCTCTGGACGTCCTTCCGAGTTACTGGTGAGGGCATTTCCATGATAGCTCTGACTTTCTCAGGGTCTACCTGTATACCATCCTTCGTGACCATGTAACCTAGGAACTTCCCAGAGGTGACCCCAAATGCACATTTGAGTGGGTTGATTTTCATGCGAAATTTCCTCATCTGAGCGAAAATCTCTTCCAGGTCTCTGACGTGATGTCTGGACTGTTTGCTTTTGACAAGCATGTCGTCCACATATACCTCCAGAGTTTTGTGAATCCAAGGTAAGAACATTTTGGACATTAATCTCTGATAGGTTGCCCCTGCATTTTTGAGTCCGAACGGCATCTTTGTGTAACAGTACAGCCCATTGGGAGTGAAAAATGCAGTATGCTCCTCATCTTCTGGTGCCAGAGGGATTTGGTTATAGCCAGAATAACCATCCATGAATGATAACAGCTCATTCCCAGAGGTAGCATCAACTAGTTGATCTATGCTCGGGAGTGGGAAGCTGTCCTTGGGGCATGCCTTATTTAGATCACTAAAGTCGATGCATATTCGTACCCCAGCGTTGTTTTTCTTCGGGACAAGTACCATGTTGGAGATCCATAGTGGGTACTGCACCTCCCGAATGATTCCAGCCTTTTCCATCTTCTGAAGCTCCTTCTGGACTGCTTCCTGATATACTGGGGCTATCTTTCGGATTTTTTGTCTCACAGGTTTGACACCTGGATGGATTCGGAGATGATGATGGCTTATGTCTGTGGGAATTCCCAGATGTTTGAGGCACAATTCGGGGTCGATTCCCGGCATGTCCTCCATCTTCCATGCAAATACGTCGACATATCTCATCAAAATCCCTACGAGTTCTTTTTCAAGGTCAGGATCTAGGAGCGTCCCAATTTTGACCATTTTTGGTGTGTCTGGGCCTCCTATATTCACTTCCTTTGTCGGCTCAGACGTGTAGAATACAGGCTTCTGGGGGCCTAATTCAGTCTGAGCCTTTGATTGCTATAACTTTCCAGAGGCATCAGCCATCTGGGTATCCTCAGAGACCTGGTGGACAGTCTTTTCTTTGAGTTTCTGGACCATTGATTCTAGGCAAGCTAGTCTAATGGCCTCTTCCTCTTCTCTGTCCCCTCGTCCCTTGTTTTTGTTGATTGCTTGACGCATTATCCTTGCAGAGGTGGAACATTCGATGAATTCATCAATTTCCTTCTGGCATTCCTGCTCCAGAATCCTCTTCTTGGAATTTCTGGGAGTGTTAACCTTTTCCACACAATTTCTCACGTCTACTTCTGAGCAGTATCTAGCCTCTCTGGGATCTCCCATGATCTCAGCTATTCCCTCTGGGGTGGGGAATCGTAGTCGTTGATGGTAAGTGGAAGCAACTCCCTTAATACCATGAATCCACCATCTGCCCATGATGGCAGAGTAGGGTGAAACAACATCAACTACACAGAAAGTCGTAGAGGTGATGATTTTTCCAGCGTGTACTTCTAGAGTTATTTCTCCTTTGGGCTTAGTGGAAGATCCATTGAATCCATATACCATGTAGGTTGAGGGGATTAGGCATTCATCCTTTAGACCCATCTTCACGAATGTGCTGTAGAACAAGATTTCCACGGAGCTTCCTCCATCCACCAGAATCTTTGGGATGCCCCACTGCCCAATCATCATGGTAACTACCAGAGGATCGTTGTGAGTCTTCCCATTCTGGGCCACCTCAGAAGCTGAGAATGAAATTGGTCTTTTCATCCATTCCTCCATGGGGAGGGAGTTCTAGAGCCATGCTGAATATTTCTTCCCCATTTGCATTTCTCTTATGGATTCTCTCCAGAGAGTGTTGCCCCAGAGATGATTCTGAGGGCAATTCTATAGAATGGGTAATAGTGTTGCAGTTGAGATGTTGTGCCTCTCTGGGCATCTCAACTCTGAATATCTTCTCTACTGCCTTCTGGGCGCTCCCAGAATCTTTGGCAATATACTTCTTGAGTTCTCCACTACTTACTAACTTCTCCAGCTCTCTCCTTAAGTGCCTGCACTTGTCGAGAGAGTGGCCGTTCCATCCATGCACTTCACAGTAATCCTTACTGTTCTTGCAATAGTCAGGTTGGATGCCCTTTCCAATAGGATCCTCAAAGGGAAGCTTGCCCTTGATTTCCTTGTAAATGGTGGACCTTGGAACGTTGAATCTAGTGTAAGTGGCGTCGTCAAAATCCCGCTTTTTGTTGACCTTAGCTGATCTTTTGCCTCTGAATTCTCTGGACTTGTTTCTCTTGATCTGAGAAGTGGGGACCGCAGCAGGAGGTTGGGAATGAGTGACCTGGGGCTGTGGTTCTACCACGTTTGCTCCTCTACTCATGTTCCCAGAGAGCAGCTTGTCGTAAGTGCCATCCTGCGTCTCTTCTAGTGCTATGAACTCCTCCTGGATTCTTCTGAGGTCTCCCAGATTATCTGGAGTCTCATTCCATAGCTTGACGAAGAGAGGGTCAGTCTTATTTAGAGAATTCTTGAAACCAAGGATAGCATAGGCTGCTGGGACCTTCCCTATCTCAGCGCATAGTTTCCTCCACCGGTCAACTAGGCTTCTGAGGGATTCTCCCCTTCCTCTTTTGAGGACAAATAGTCGCTCAATCCCGGGTTTGACCTTGTTGTTATGCATGTAATTCTCTAGAAAGACCTCTTGAAGATGTTCGTACGACTTGATCTTTCCCTTTTCTAAGGAGTTGAACCAAGTTAACGCTTCCTCTTTGAGGCTCCCTGGAAAGAATTTACACATAACCCCTTGTCGATCTTGCCATGGCATTAGAGCCATTTCATAATCCTTTATGTGTTGGATAACATCACCCGTGCCATCGAACTTGTTCTGGAAGTTCAATGTACACCGTTTGGGTATAGGGAGAGCATTGATTTCTGAGGTAAAGGGTGATCGCTTAGCATCTTCCATTACCTCTGCCAATCGTTTGCCCTCCTTTCTGATAAGTTCTGGTTTGTCCTCAATACTTGCTGCTATGGCTTTCCTGAGATTAACCTCTTCTTCCTGTTCCCGAATTTTCTTTTCTCGGGCAGCCAGGATGTCTGTCAGAGATGGCTCATCATAGCCGTCCTCAGAATCATCTTCCGAGGTATCGTCCGAAATCACTTCAGTGACTAGATCATCTCTGGGTCTCTTATACTTTAAGTTCCTCCTATCTTCTTCCTCCTCGTCTGAGGAATTGGATGAGTCACTGTCAGTAATCACGACCTTTTCTTGTCTTAGCTTCTTGTTAGCCTCAGAGAGCTTACGGATCTTCCTCCTCAGAGTTCTGACCTTGTTTCTTCTTGCTCTCTGAGTGTCCTTTGGGGTGGATATTGGGTCTCTGACCACAGACTTACCCCTCTCGGCACGAGTTGGCCTCACCCTCTGGGTGGCTTTGTCAACTCCAGAATGGCCATTTGCTCTGGAGGTCTTCTTTGCTCCTCTGGAGGGTTCACCCTTCCCAGAGGTACCTTCAGGTTGTCTCTCTGAGACGATGGTGACCTTTCTGGAAGGTCCACCTTTCTCAGAGGTAACTTCTCGACCTTTCTCTGGGACCTTCCCTCTGGGAAGTCCGTTTAGGGCATCGATGATTCGATTGTTTCCCTCCAGAGAAGCCTCAGTAGAACTGTTTGAGTCTGTCGTGTGCAGATCCAAGTCCTCTTCTTCTCTATGAGAGTCAACTCCCTCCCTCCTGACCGTTGCCTCAGAGGAAAGGTTTTTCTGAGGGGGCTTGGTATGATAAACCTCTGTCAAAGGCTTAGTCTTCACAGGTATGCCACTAGCAGTACCTTTCTTCGTTTGTGCCCCAGGTCCCTTTCCTACAGTGTTGGTGGCTCTCCCCAGAACCCCATTGCTGGTATTCTGAGGCACCCTTGCTGGAAAACCTGGTGGTGCACTTTCTCCAGAGGCGACAGTATCCTCTGGGACTTCACGGTCCGTCTCCTGCAATCCACTTCTGGTTGTCCTCTTCGGAGGGTCCCTTCCAGAGTCTGTGGCACTAGCAGTCTTCATCTTCTCCTGAAAAGCAAAATCAAGATATAACCTTCTTGTCAGAGAGTAACTCTACAAGTGCTAGTCGTAATCTGACAGTTTCAGAGATCCAAGAAATCCGTACACCTTTTCAAAATATTTTGAAAACTATTACAGAAAGAGACAGAAAAATGATTGGATAAGTTAAAACTGGGTAGTTGGGCTGTTAGGTTTTGTTTGAGAGTGATGTTGGTGACATCAGTAGTCTGCGAAAACAAAAAAAGACAGTACAAGCAGTACTTTTCGGAGAGAACCTTTTCAGAAAAACCCTCTACCCTCCATTAATGGTATTTTTTTTTGAAGAAAAAACCAGATCCAAAATGGATTTCAGTTTCAAATATGTCTACTGTTGGCAGAAATCAACAGCAAGAGTTTTGTTTATGCTTTGAAAACAAGATCTGAGTTCAAAGGTCTAACCTTTATGAAGATAAAGGCTAGGTTTTTGCAAAAAATCAAGCTTTTTGTAAAGAAAACAAAGGATTTCCCACAAACAGCAAGTAAAGAAGGAACTTTTAACACTTAAAAGTATAAAAGGTCTCACCTTTACTAAGAATACTAAGCTTTCCCTGTGAGATCTATGAGATCCAGGAGCTTTCTTCCTCACAGTAAAGGTTTGGTTAAGAGACAGATTAGAAAAAGCTTTGAAAAACGCACCAGGAAGGATAAATCCTTTACCCTTTCCCTGTTTTTAGCGCCAAAATGTGAGTCTAGAAATCTCTGAGATCACACCCAATGGTCCTAGATGAAGAACTACTC
>JAJJMA010038821.1:0-40545 GCA_023529015.1 Papaver nudicaule
TTCATTCTCTTTGCTACATTTTCACTTTTAGTAGAAAAGTAAAAATCTCGTCAGATTTTCCTGTTTCGAGTCGCGTCACGAGAATGGCCATAAAATCTTCATCCGATGGCGGATTTCGATGATTGACCCCAATTTAGAAAAAGGACTTCAGTAGCTTTCACCTCAAAGAAGAAAATCTGAATTCCATGCTGTTTTGCTTGTTATTTCATGCGCCACAAAGTAACGCCACGTCCAGGAATGCTGCAGTCTGTACGCTGTTTAGTAGAAAAATCATTCCGGCCAGTAGATTGCTCCAAAAATTAAGCCCTTTTAGCACGTGATAGGAAACATCCATACGAACAACTTTCGTGAAGGAAGTTGCTTCATCTCTCTTACGGATTTGTACAGTTTTTGAGTCCTTCGCTGTACTTCGTAAGAATTCAGATGTCAGGAAATTGCTTCTCCAAATAACGTCGTGAATCCTTTGGTATATCTTCTTTCAACGACATTTCTTCTTTATTTGATGTAGGATGGACCTGCTCCAGAATTTGAGAATGCTTCATTCACTCCCTTTGGCCAAAGCTCACTCTTTGGTGGAGCAACTCCGAATGGCACGACTACGGAGCAAAATAAAACTGGAGAAACAACAGGACCCAAATCCTTCGTAACACTTGATGCTACACATGTTACTTTTGACAACTCTTTTAGTTTGAAGTAAAATATTCCAGTATTTTATTCTCACCTTGTTTGCTCTTGCAGCCTTCTGGTGGTAACGAAGAGATTGAAGATAGTTACTTCGTCGGTAAAAGATCAGTGATGGTCAAAACTTCAGTAAGGATTTTGACGATGTTGCTGATGAGAATCCTCCTATTGCTGAGGTAGATTCGATCATCTTCTTATGTTAAGCTTTCATCATATAGCTTGAAACATATTATTAAACTTCTGCTTGCTTTGAATCTTCTGTCAGCTCGTCAATAAAGAAACACAAGCCCACGAGAATATCAATGTTGCTGTCGTAAATGCTCCAATTAGGTGGATGCTTCGGGAGTTTCCTCATGCTGGTGTGATGTATAATCCTCCCCATGACATGACTCTCCCTGGTCATAAACTAGTGGAAGGATTTAATGTCCCAGAGAGACACGTCCCACTGTATGAAAAGATATGGAATCGTTATGGTCACTTCGTCAATGCTGGAAGAAGTGTCTGCTTTCATACACTTATCGGCATTGTAACCGACCTTATAAGTGTGATTTCAAAGATGAAGGCTACCCCGCTGAGAGATATGACTGACGAGGAATGAGGTAGAAGAGTTGATTGATACCCTAAAGGCATTCGAACTCAATTTGCTTTGGCTTCAGGCGAGAATCCAATACGTTCGAACAAGGCGTGCTGCTGTTGGAAAATTCACCCATGATTTGGTGAAGCAGGAAGAGAGGAATCATGCTGCCATGACTGAGGAACTCCGTAAGTTAACTGAAGAGGTGAAGAAGAAGACTGCTCATATTGCTCTAATAAAGAAGGCAGTTGATGAAGGAGCGAGATCTTCATTAGATGGTTGTTTCTGAAGAGCTTCAGGAGCAAAACATTTTCTCAGTAGAATTTTATTTTGCTTTTATTTGGCTTTATGAATAAAGGGTTTGTAGGAATTGATGGTTTTGAACTCATAGGTTTTGAATTTGAATTTTTGAATTGAATTGCTAAAGGTTAAGAGATGGCTTGCACTTTTATTTTGGAGGAATTGGAAAGTGAATCTTCATATCTTCTTGAGCCACTTGCCATTGATCACCATGTTTGAAGGCCGCTCATATATTGCGCTTATCATGTATCGCGCATCAGGCATGACTCGAGATATAACATAAGGTCCCTCCCAGTTTGGTGTGGACCCCGAAATAGAAGTTACTTTTCGGTTAGTGCGTCGCATAACCTTATCTCCTTCTTGAAAAGCAGCCTTAGGAACCCATGACATCTCAGGTGTCTTTCGCCTATAAGACCGTTGCTTTGCCCGAACCCACTTATTTGTAGTGGCCTTGATTTCCTCATGAGGTGCCTCAGAGGATTTGATAGACTTGATGCAATCAAGTCCCCAAGTCAAAGAATTATCCAATCCTTGTGGAGGGATACGTTGGATAGGATTTCCATGAACTAAATAATTCTGAATAAAGTATTTCAAATCACTTTCACATACCTCTTTGAATATCACCAGAGTTTCGGACCCTACGCGGTACTCCAGCTTTCCCACGCTGCAGCTTTCTTGGTCAAACATGAACTCTTGGCCTTTGATGATTACAGGTGAGATTGTAGGCGCAAATCTCTTCCCATGGAGCCAGGGACGTCCTAAGATCACGTCGTGCTCCTCATCCTCTTTGATCACATGAAACTTGGTTTTGGTGCGAGCAGTGTCCACCTTCAGATCCAAAGTAACATGACCGTATATATCTTGAAGATTTCCTTTTGAATCTTTCGTCACTGTGGGATAATAGATGACATCCCGTCGAGAAATCCCAATTGCTTGGAGTGTTTTGATTGGAATTAAATTAACCATAACACCAGCATCAATTTGAACTTTCTTAAAATTCGTACCTTTGAGACGAGCGGAGATAATCGGTATTGGAACACGTTCCCCTATTGCCATCATCTCTGGTGTAATTTCGCCAGGCTTTGGCTGAACCTTTTCAGGTATAGGTAGTTCTTTGCCGCTAGCAATCCAGCTGAGGGCGGCGAAAATGTTTCTTCGCTGACTTCTAGAAAAATGCAAGAGCTCGCATAAATTCTCCATTAAATAATTAGCAGTTTGCTTGACAGATTCTCCGGAGATGGTGAAGTTTCGAATGTTGGGTTGATGCTGACGTTGGTGTTGACGTTGAGGTTGGTGCTGAGGGAGTGGATTCTTATGCACACCCTCAGTCCCCAAGTTCAACTCTCCTGACTCGATCTTTTCGTTGAAGATTTGCTTGAGTCGATGACACTCGCTGGTGGGATGATTGACGAATCGATGAAAATGACAATACTTGGGATCAGTCATTTCTTGTGCTGTAGGCTCTCTCCGTACAGGAGGTAATTTGACAGCACCATCTTGAATCCATGCTTCCAGGAGCTCTATCACTTCATCCATAGTACATGGGAAATCAGGGATCTTAGGGAATTCCCTCTGTTGTCGTGGTGTCTTTGGTGCAGGAGCATTAGCTGTGACCCGTGCCGGAGCTTGAGGTTGGGCTGGAGCTACACGTTTCAGTTGTGGGGCCTCAGGAGTAGGCGCCTTCCTCTTAACACCTTCAGTAACAGCATGAACTGAGTGAAGAGAGCTGTATTACTTGTTGACAAGTCGTTTGCTGGCACGCGTTTCACCACGACCTTCTTCGGCTTTTTAAAGGCCTGGGCCTTTCTAGTAGTGCAGGTGCAGTAGTGGCGGATCGTTTGGCGGACTTATGGAGCTTGGTGAAATTGTCGATATCCAAATTCTCCAACAAGGCGCGATATACTGGTATCATTCCATTGATGCAAAGCTCCACCAACTGTACCTCTGTCACATTTGGATCATTGCAATCCACTGAACGAGTTCTGAATCTCGTTACGTAATCATCTGGATGTTCATTGTTTCGCTGATAGAGTCTCCCCAAATCGGAAAGAGTGAGTTGCTCAGACACGAAGAAGTATTTCTTAAGGAAAGCATTAACCATCTGGCTCCAGCTGAGAATGCTATTAGGAGCTAGATTATTATACCAAGTATATGCTTTTCCCGTTAGAGATTTCGAGAGTTCCTTGAGACACACAACTTGATTTCTTTCATGTATCCCCAATGATTCCAGGAAGCGAGAGATATGTTCTCGGGCATTCCCAATACCATTATACATTGAGAATGAAGGTGTGACATACCCTTCAGGAAGAGATTCACGTTGGACTTCGATTGGATATGGAGGTTGATGACGATGAAACAAATCTGAATTCTCCATGCTCCGAGCCTGCAAAAGATTTTGCAAATCTTCACGAGTGACGAAGTTATGTTGCAGACCTGTGTTTGGTCCACGTGTGGTGTGGGCACGAGTGTCTTGATCATCAGGAATAACATGAATCTAAGAAGGACCCGCCCTGTTAGAATGAGCTGGGGAATCCGTACGTGTAAACTCTGGGTTTGTTGGAGGCGTCAGCTTCTCTGAAAGAGTCCTCAAGTAAGTCAGCAACTCCATCTGGGTTTTCACCATATTGTTTTGACTCAAGGCTAGATCTTGTTGGGTCTTCACTAGATCCACAATGCTAGGTGAGTCTTCAGCACTCCTTGTTTCTCCTGTGCGGGGCCCGAAGAGAAAAACTTATGTGCGGCTTGAGATAGGAATGTAAGGAGTATGAGAGATAGTAGTATTGGTAGTCCCCACCATATGGGATAGGGGGGACGTGATTTGGGATATGATAGGCGTGGTGGATCCCACCAGAGGAGATGACACGCCCAGGGAGGAGTTGGATAAGGTTGATCCTATTTGGTTTGAGGCAGACACCAAATTAGGGTTTCGGTTTTGGGATAGAGCTCATGGTTTGGGTGGTGGGACCAGCAGATGAGCTGGTGGCGTCCCTATCTTGGAGAGTGGTGGTCCCCATACCAAAGGATAGGGGGGACGTGGACCCAGGATGGACGTCCATGAAGGAGGGAGATGAGGTTGGCCCCACTTGAGTTGAGGGAACCATGAAATTAGGGTTTTGAGACGTGATAGGGTTCACGTTTTGGCAGGTGGGACCAGCAGAGGTGATGGAGCCACTAACCCTAGGATTTGTAGCCCCACTCATAACAGATGAGGTTGTGGGACCACTGGTGATACTAGAACTTGTATTCTCTGAACTCTGCCTCCTAGTTTCAACCATATTTTCTTACAACCGAGATAATGACCTCCCACTGTGGTCGCCAAAGTGTTTTAGGTATAAAACAAATAAGAGAATCTGAGGGGTAAAGTATGAAGCGTGATGATGTGATAAAAGATTGTGATGAATTCGAGAGG
Organism: Papaver nudicaule; assembly: GCA_023529015.1. NCBI lineage: Eukaryota > Viridiplantae > Streptophyta > Magnoliopsida > Ranunculales > Papaveraceae > Papaver > Papaver nudicaule. Next base: position 4,965 of record JAJJMA010038821.1, read on the forward strand.
TCAAGATCGAACAAGACTCGCCTAAACCAAGAAATGGTCGTTCGAGTATTGCTTCAGTTACAAGAAGAGGATTTTAGGGTTGGTTTAGGGAGGGAAGCAGAGAAAGACGAGATCAGAGAATTGCTATGATTTTCTGTGATATTGAGATTGATATTGCTAGATAAGGATGAATATTCAGTTCTCACTAGATAATAAATGCTGAGTGAGAAGAGTTAATCAATTATCGATAAGATAGACTTGATTATACTTGCACTGAACTTGTTGAACTTATCTTTTTGGATGAGATTGAGATGATTTCCCAAACTGGTCGAGTGACCTATTTATAGCAATATATTCTCAAATGATCTCGTAAGAAGTGGAAGAAGTGGAAGAGTGGGAGTGAGGAAAGAGTGGGGTCAGTTGTTAAGAGTCTTGCGCCTAATAATAGGGAAGACTAACAACCCACTACCTTATCCCATCTTCTCAGCAACGTTCACACGACTTGGTATCTTTCCCGTTAAGTGATTGAGCCGTTGCAATCACACGTGCCGTAGACCGCCAAACCAAAACCCTAAAGAATATCCCCCCAAGTAACTTACTTGATTCTCGTAAAATTTGTTAAAGATTGAATATTTGTTAAGTCAAAGCTGACTAAGTGCAAAGTCGTACCAATTACTGGTAAACTCAGGACTTTTGCGTAAAGATAGAGATTAAGCGATAAGCTTGTGTATCTCTTTTAGGTTTTGGTTTAAGGATTGAGCCGGGCAATCGCCATTTAAACCAATGAGATAAATCTAAGGGTTGAGCTAGCAACCGCCATTAGATAAGATAAGATAAGATAAGTCTAAGGATTGAGCTATGCAATCGCCAATTAGACCGAGAGGATTTCAGCAACTCTCTGTGGCAACAGTCAAATAAGTACGACTTTCAGTTTGCCATAAATATGAGAAATTGGCTTGTGGCATGTAATGCACCAATTCTATGAGTGATGAAGACATATGAATGTCTAAAATAATATAGGTCATAGCCATGAGCCATGATTAAGAATTATAGCACTGATTTATAGAAGCAAGTCTATAATCAGGAAAAACAGACGAATGATGCTATCACGGCGTAGCCATCATCAAGAATGCATAAGCATTGCCAATATAAGACCTAAAGATAGGCCATAATAATTATAATAAGCCATGTTGCATGGTATAATCATCTTATTAAGAAATTAGGTATAAGGCGCAAAGGATAAGCCACAACATTTATGTTATTTTCAGATTTCTGAACAGTTTGCATGTTGTCCATTGGTAAAATCGCCCAGGCCAGCCTATATTAGATAAAAATCTGAATTTTTAGTATGTTATAGGAAATTCACTAAGGAATCACGCCATGAGGAAATACGTGAGCTGAACTGCCAGATTTCCGAACTTGATTAGGAAACTAGAGTATTATGGACTTAATAAAATCCATAATCCTCTAGGATTTGGATCAGTGGGACCCATAAATAGGGGGAGGCTAGGAAAAGATGAACTCTAGCTCAAAGGAGGCAAGGATAGCCGTGAGGGGAAGATGATGATCATGGACCTCCATAAGTACAAGTGAGGGAAAACAATAAGACCCCCACGAATTAGGCGAGAGCCAACTATAAGGCACCCATAAATTAGGCTAAGCATGATTATGAGGCCTCCAGTATTTGGCCAAGGCATAATCTTGGGGCTCCAAGGAATGACCTAGGGCATGGCCGTGGACACCCAATATTAAGTAGAGGGAAGGATGCGTGGGCATCCAATATTAAAGCAAGGAGTGGATGCATGGGCATCCAAAACTAAGGCGAGGGGTGGCGCAAGGGCCCCCAAGTAGTTGAGCAAGGGTGATGCCATGGGCATCCAAAGATTAAGGCGAGCCATAAGTATGGACACCCGAAAACTAAAGAAGGGGACAGCCATGGGCGTCCAAAATCAGGCCAAGGGAGGATGTGTGGGCACCCAAAGAAGAGGCAAGGGGAATGCCATGGGCATCCAAAGATTGGGCATGGCCAAAGCTTAGGCGTGGCCAATGTTTGGGCATGGCCAATGCCGTGCCTATCCAAAGTTCAAGCATGACCAAAGTTTAGGCGTGGCCATGAGGACGGGATAGGGTTTAGGCCAAGAGCGGCCGTGAGGTAAGATAGGGATTAGGCCAAAGATGGCCGTGAGGTGGGGATAAGGCAAAGGTGGCGTGGACGCCCAAAAATCAGGCCAAGGCATGGCCATGGACGTCCAAAGCTAAGGGGAAGGAGTGGCCATGGGCCTCCAAGGGTTAGGCGAGGCAAAAGATGTGGATACCCAAGTTTAGGCCAAGCAAGTAGCATGGGCATCCAAAGTTAGGCCAAGCCAAAGGCGTGGGCATCCAAAACTAGGCCAAGGCATGACCGTGGATGCCCAAAGTTTGGCCAAAGGAGTGGCGTGGGCATCTTGGCCAAGTAGATGGCCGTGTATACCCTAATCAGGCCAAGGTTGGCCGTGTACACCCAATATGCCTAAGGCGTGAATGGCCTAGGGTTTTGGCTCAAGCACGAGCTAAGCTAATGCGCATGCGTAGGTATTTTATCGTATAGGCTAGGGATATGGACCATGCTACTAGGCTAGGGTCGCGAGACATCAAAATACAGCTAACGGTAATTAAATATCTTATCCCTACTATAAAATAAATTCATACCTTATCTCGAGCTATTCCAGGATGCCAGAAATTGATGTGAAATTACTTCTGCGACCTCCTCGCCAAAAACCACCATCAACAATAGCTAGCGTGACGTTTTGCAAGATATGTCGCGTTGCAAAAGATCCAGATTCTACTAGTGGAATTTTCTTGTATACTTGAACGTTGGATAAATAAAGCATAAGCACAAATGCTAAATTTAAACTTCAAGCAACAAAACATCAAAGAATATTAAAGATAATATAAACGATGTTCAAATGGAAATAATTCACATAACACAAAGCAAAGTTTAAACAAAAGTAAAAAGAAATGAAATAAATCACTACATATCCTCGTCGTCTATTGGAATGGTATGCTCGTTAATGATCTGAAACATAGTTAAGACAGTGCCTGGATCAAGAAAGGTAGCTGCAAGTTCAACTGCTAGGGCATATCCATCGCACTTGGTTTGGAGTCTGTGGACTCGAGCCTCAAGTTGTGCTATGCGAGGATACTGTTCAACCATCTGACCCGATTTTTTGATCTTGTCAATACTCTTCTGAGCAAAGAACATCGGGCCATCTCGCTTTGGTCCGAACATGCTGACCTTGAACCTTTTGCAGATTCCTGTAACCAATTAGCAGGACAATCCAAGATTCCTTTGTTTGTTCTCGGAGATCTTGATTATCTGCCTGATAATAGTACCACAAAAATCGATTGGACCATTCCCTTTGTGAAGATGATAAATCAGCTCATACATGTCTCTGTTCCACTTGTCCTTGCTCAAGGTGACAGGAATAAGATTATGTGCAGCCAAAATACCAAGAACCTTCAGCTCAGGCTTAATTTCATTGATAGGAGCCTTGTCATCTTTCCACTGAGGACTGAACTCAAGTACCCCTTTAACAAGCCTGTGATCAGATGGACGTCTCCCTTCTATCTGAGGAAGTGTGAAGCTAAAAACAAGATTCTAAGGAATTTCAATAATTACACTCCTGTTAACTTCAAAAACTCGTTTGCCAATACAAGTCTTGAAACTACACTGATCCATTTTGCATTCATGCATGTTGGCGTAAAACATTCGAACAACAAAGGGAAAAGTGTAGACATAGATGCCTTCATGAATGAGACCCCAAGCAAGATGATCCATAAATGGTGGATACGATGCAAGAGTTCTTCGGTCTAGATTCCTTTCAATAGTGAAGTTCTGTCTCTTCACATATTCATCTCTGGCATCATCGCTGATAAAAGGCATACTCAGGCCTGGATCATGGGACGGTTCGTGAACCGTCTCTGTCATAGTTTTTTCATCAGATGACCAACCAGCTTGCTCATCATCACTATCATTCACATCAAGAGCGCTACTGGTTGAGGCTTGGTTTATAGCACTTCTTCTAGACATGATTTCAAAGAAAAAGGTAGCTAAGAACTTATTTGATGATTTCTCCCAAATACAAGGAGATAGCAAGAATGATTTGTAACCCCTTCAATGATTTTCCAACCCGCTTGTTTTGATACCAAGATGGAGCAAAACAGTTCACGAACCTTGATGATCTCAACAGCTGCAGTAGGCCGCCACTAGAGTTTCTCTAAAAACCTCACGAAGAAAATGAGGTGAAGAAGAATACTCGACAGATCTTATCTACAAGATTCGGGTCGGGCCGGTTCGTGAACCGGGTCATGGGTTCTGGACAACCCAGTTGACGCGGACTAGTCTTGTAGACTATTTTGAGAACCTGTTCTTAGGGTTCCTAGGCTCCACATGTGTGATACACGTGTGTAATAGTCAAATAAGGTATTTGACAAGTCCCTAGGTTAATTTTTTAGGACATTTTTCTCTTGTATTTTGACTTTATTGACTGAGATCTAATGGAGCAAGGTTCTACACCTAGAAATAGTATGTGAGAAATTATTCAAATGATGCCTTTATTATCAAGCTTAGAAAAGACTATGCTTAATATTAAGACATAAAATACTTTCACGTCCCCAAGAGAGAATCTCTTTCCAGTTTTTAATCGAAACTGGGGGATTTTGGAATTTCTTAACTTTGATTCTTTCTATTCCAAAATTGAAAGTATTTTTCTCAGACTTCAGATAAATAATACCTTTTTATTCAGAAGGGTTTATGAAAGAATTTGTAACCCGTATGCTTTGCCCTTGTGAACTGTGAACAGTTCTTTACAACATGACGGTTTTTTGCAAAGCTTTTAGATCTGTTTTCCTGTTTAACAAAATGAGATACATCTTGTCTGTGGGGACAAGATTTTACAGATAATTCCTTCTTGTGAGTTTCATCAATGTGTAGAACACACAGTTGATCATGAATCATTACATTCATGGGTTTCTCAACAAGAAGAGTGTTGATAGTAACTTGATCTTGACGTTTTTCATAAAAGAACGCTTCAGTCTCTCTAATAAGTCGATCAATGTCTATTTCAACACATGTATTTTCCTCCATGACCTTGTTTAGACGATTCAGAGACTCTTCTTCTTTCCTAAGATATGTCTCTAGGTCATGAGAGATATTGTCAATATGTTTTTCAAGATCGATGAAGCCTTGAATAGACTTAATACCTCTCAGAGGAACACAAAGGAGTTCTTTTGCTGAAATGATGAGACCTGGCAGAGTGTCTTCTGCATCATTATCTTCAACTTTTGTTAATACGTTACAAGCGTTTGAGCTTTGTTCATAACTCACAAGCCACGATAAACACAGACAGTTACGTTTTTATGTGTTCACCTGCTCTGATACCAATTGAAAAAGCAGGGGTATCGAAATACTACCAACTTTTCGTTTGGGCTCGTGAGTCTTATTGTCAGATCTGGACGATCTCAAAAATCAATATCCAAATCTGTATAACAGATTCTTGGTAAATCCTTTGGATGGATTGGGGACAACAATCAGGTTAACAATAACGTACTTCTTGTGTTTGCTTTAATTATATAATCAGAGAATATAATGCGAAAAGTAAAGCACACAAGACACCAGAGATTTTTTTAACGAGGAAACTACGACCTGTAGAAAAACCTCAGGACCTCGTCCAGATTGACCACCGCACAGTAAAAACTGTCTACAAACACTAGCCTACTATCTGACTTCGGTCTAGGATGTAACAGAGACCAACTCTAGCCCTCCAAGCGAATTGGCTACTGTCGCACTCCTTACTTCTCTAGATCCCCCCACGGATCGTCACATATTTGATTGCTTTAACCGCTGTTAAAGGCTTGTGTCAATAATTCCGGCTTTGCAACCTCAATTATCAACTGTATGTTTGAACTGTCCTCTATCAGTTTGACATACACAATGTGACTTCCTTCGGATTGCTCCAGGTCATACGTAAATCTACTTACAAGCGGGGGATGATAAGTAAACCGTGTAAACTATGCCCAACTTGTCTCTACCTTTCCTTCCCCGCGAGTATAGCATGATGATCCCAAGTTACGGCAGCTCCAGATGAAAGCAAGACATGGGAAGACTCTCAACGATTGAGAGAAGGAATTCAATTGTCCTTGTCAAGTAGAGGGATGTATCTGTCTTCTTGCTGGTCTCGCACTTCCAGTTCCTCTCCCGGTGGTCTTTTATTTGATTGGTCCCACTACCAATGGGCTAAGGGCCTAGTTGTAAAAAGAATTACTTAAGAAACTTATACAACTGGAGATAACTAGGTCTTACAACACCGAGTGCAGTCGTGCGTTGCTTCCTTCTTGAATGGCCTTATAGCAGAAGAGAAGTGAAAAATCAGGGGTACCGAAATACTACCAACTTTTCGTTTGGGCTCGTGAGTCTTATGGTCAGATCTGGACGATCTCAAAAATCAATATCCAGATCTGTTAACCTGAGTTTGGATCCCAAGTGATCAGTCCAACGCAAGACAGGGTCTTGATAAATCCAATGGATAGATTGAGGACAACATTCAGGTTTATTAATAATGTACTTCTTGTGTTTGCTTTAATTATATAATCAGAGAATATAATACGGAAAGTTAAGCACACAAGACACCAGAGATTTTTTTAACGAGGAAACTACGACCTGTAGAAAAACCTCGGGACCTCGTCCAGATTGAACACCACACAGTACAGACTGTCTACAAACACTAGCCTACTATAAGACTTCGGTCTGGGATGTAGTAGAGACCAATTACACCCTCCAAGCGAACTGGCTACTGTCACACTCTTTACGTCTCTATATCCCCCACAGATCGTCAATCATAACTTTTGTAATAGACATAACTTTGCATCACTACCGAGGTAATGGAAAAATCTATGTGTTGCAATAAGATTGAGGTAGACAAATCAAGTATTGCAAACATCATTAATAATCATCTAAAAAGATCTTTTATTAATGAAATAAAGTAGTACATGCTGAAAAACTCTAATAAGCATGAAAAGGCAAACTACTTTTAGATATAGTTATATTCCTTAGGCAAAAGTAAGAACAAGTTCTCACAAGGAACCAACTATTCTAATCTACTAAGAAAGAGAAATCTAAACAAAAAGTTGTAGTGTTGCAACTTTATTCAGAATTGCTACTGGAAGGCTGGCCATCATTCTTGGCATTACAGACTTCACAAAACTTGTTGTCAGCAAGTTTATTGATCTGTCTTTTCATGAGAGCAAGCTCATTATGTACTGCTTCCAACTGGGACATGAGCAAAACATTTTTTCTTGTAGTAGCCATTGTTTTGGATTTCATGGCTTCATAATCTATGAAGAATCGAAAGACAATGTCAGATGATATTTGTACATCTTGATCCAGATTTTCATATTCATAAGCATCAAAGGAATAAATCCCAGGCTGATAATCATGAAAATCAAGACATTCTTTCTCTTTCTTCAGAGTCTCTTCTTCCCTTTCTATCTCTTTAGAGCCTTTGGCACAGCTATACTTCTTCATTATTGAGGTAGAATAGCAGAGAAAATACTTGAATAATTATTCCTCAAGTATTGTGGTATTTATATAAGAATACCAAGAAGGGATTGACTCAAATATCTCACACAATTTTGCACACCCAGAGTCCCTTAGGGTTTGTGTTTGTGTTTTAGAAGACAATAACGTGATCTATTTTGAGATTTGAGTGACTATTTTCCGCAGATAAACACTGTTTTCCGCGTATTTGAGTTTTTGTACAGAAAAACACTTCTGATGGTTCGTGAACCGTATGGATAAGGTTTTTGAACCCGTCAGCCCAGTTTAGTGTTTTTATACGTTCCTCAACATGGTTTCTTGACTTAACCATTTTTTATCACTCAGGTGCCTATTCTGAGTGGTGCTGACCATCATCAGGGTTTCTATCCCTGATTTTATATTTCCTCACCTTTCAGCACTAAGTCAAGGAAATTGTTTTCAACACTCAAGCTTGAGTGTTGGGGTGAGTATTGGAATACTCACCTGATCTAAACCTCCGTTTAGACCTCCTCGATTTTCTTCCTCCAAAGTTATCATAGAAGTTATTGTCATTCAGATATGGCTCTAAATCTGATGAACTTCCAGATGATTTCCTAGCTCCATGAACCTGATAACATCTTATTCAGATTATTCAGGCTTATTATATCATTCGAGACTCGAGGTTGATTGCTCTCAGAGTTTTCTCTCTTGGGAATCCAACTCTTAGCGGTCATGGTTGAGACAGGCATCCTGTTCCACATGTCCTGAGGTTTTCTTCTAGAGTATGGAATAACTCTACTATGATTTTCGGTCATAGGTGAGGATCTTCTCTTATTTTTCTTATGCCTTGTCCCTGGATAAGACTTAGAGAGTTCAGACACATTTTTTAGTACCAAATTCAGTGTGTGCCGGAGTTGAGCAACTCGTTTTGTCCTCTTTTGGCTATTGCATTCAGTCTGAAGGTGTCTTTTCTTTTTACAGAAACTACATGATTTCTCATGTTTACCTTCATTAAAACTCCTTTTGTGGGTACTGTTATCATCAGAGTGATGAGTGGAATTAGTCACCTTATCAGAGGTGTGAGAAGACGTCACCTTCTTTCCAACAGTTTTACCACGACGAGTTCTTGTCTTTTCTAACTGATTTTCTTTGGGTTTTTCAGAGATTGATTTGAGCCGATCAATTTCTCCCGTTAACTCTTCAATTTTTTCATGAGCAATCATGAGTTCAGACTTTTCAGACTCTGAACTAGTGGGGTTTTGAGGATTATCACTTTTCAGTGTGAGGTCAGATGTATGACTTTTCCTCTTTAGTAGTGAGATCTCAGTGGTTAGGGACATAACCATAGATTCTTGTTCATTGACTTTATCCAAGAGGGAATTTACCTTGGCTTTCAGTCGTGAGATTTCAGAAGCCTGAAATTTCATGAACTTAATGAGTCAACAACTTTCCTTAGCTGCATCTCTTTAATGATCTGAATCAGAGTTATCTGTCAGAATGAAAGAGTAAGGATTATTACTCAAATTGACAACCTCAGTTGGTTGTTCTCCACAAGATGGTGTTGAACCAGTTGTGTATGAGTGTGTTGGAGTGGTGTCCTCTGGTGTAGAGTTGGTGCTAGGATCCATAATCACGAACCTCGATAAACACAGAAAATTACGTCTTTTATGTGTTCACCGGCTCTGATACCAATTGAAAAAGCAGGGGTACATAAATACTACTAATTTTTCGTTTGGGCTCGTGAGTCTTATGGTCAGATCTGGACGATCTCGAAAATCAATATCCAGATCTGTTAACCTGAGTTTGGATCACAAGTTATCAGTCCAACGCAAGACAGGGTCTTGGTAAATCCAGTGGATGGATTGAGGACAACAATCAGGTTTATTAATAACGTACTTCTTGTATTTTCTTTAATTATATAATCAGAGAATATAAAGCGGAAAGTAAATCACACAAGACACCAGAGATTTTTTTAACGAGGAAACTACGACCTGTAGAAAAACCTCGGGACCTCGTCCAGATTGAACACCGCACAGTACAAACTGTCTACAAACACTAGCCTACTATAAGACTTCGGTCTAGGATGTAGCAGAGACCAATTCCACCCTTCAAGAGAATGGGCTACTGTCGCACTCCTTACGTCTCTAGATCCCCCACAGATCGCCACACACTTGATTGCTTTAACCACTGTTAAAGGCTTGTGTCAATAATTCCGGCTTTGCAACCTTAATTCAATTGTACGTTTGAATTGTCCTCTATCAGTTTGACATACACAAAGTGACTTCCTTCGGATTTCTCCAGGTCATACGGAAATCTACTTACAAGCTGGGGCTGACAAGTAAACCGAGTAAACTATGCCCAACTTGTCTCTACCTCAGTTGTAAAAAGAATCACTTAAGAAACTTATACAACTGGAGCTAACTAGGTCTTACAACACCGAGTGCAGCCGTGCGTTGCTTCGTTTCAACCCTGTGTGTAACGTATCAGTTCTTGAACGGCCTTATATCATAAGAGAAGGACCGTAAAATAGACAAGAACCTAATCGGTTACCAAGGTTACAGGTTACTCCGATTTCAACCACTACGGTCTCAATCTCCTACCCGTGTTTCCCAACTCTCAAGAGAAGTCTTTATAGTCGTTAGGTAAGTCTCACAGAGGAACTGTTACCTAATAGAGGATGACTATACCACAACAAGCATTCACCGAAGTGAAAAGAGTTTACGATCAATTCCACAGAGAAACTTCACGTATGCTTGATGCTTGTGGTTTTCGTTCTAGAAACCTCTATTTATAGCACTCAATAAGATAGGTTTCTTAGGAATAAAGCAACTGGTTACTTGTTCCACAAGTTTAGCAAGTGCCCGTGTAAAACGAACCTGTTACTTAACTTGCACACAAAGAAACCTAGATTTATCTCAATTGGAAATCTTTATCATTTATCTGCCAAGTGTTTTGTTAGCTCACAAACACTTCAAGATTGATATCCAACAGACCAGAGATAATCTTTATCTTATTGACACATTGAGAATCGTTAGATGGACCACAAAAGATATTCGTGATAACCAAGTCCAACTAAGAGATAAAGGAGTCAGAGTTTAACCCGTGTGAAAATTCCAGAGAATATTCACCTAAGCCGGTTCGCAAACTGTCCTTCTGAATTACGACCAAATACATCGAATCTGGGGTTCACTTACATGTACGTGTACAAACTGATGTTTTGGAACTCAGAAGAAAATCCCAAGTCACTATTCACGGACCGGTTCGGGAACCGTCGTTACTCAGAATAGGGTTTAACTGGATCCGCAGGAAGTTCTGGGCTGGACCAGTATTTAGACGTGTTATACGCCCTCAGCTATAATCCACTGGACTCTTGCTCAAGAGTACTCCTTTAGATTCACCCATATCCAACAAGTGATTTGCAAGCAAACCATTGCAATGGACAAATGGTATCGAATCTATCTCATGTATTCTTGTAACCTTAGTATTCGTGGGAACAAATAGCAACATAACACATGGTCATGTAGACAAGAACACGATCTCAATCGCTATTAGTATCTCTACTAAAGTAGCCGACTATTTCGAAAGATAGAGTAAGTAGAATAGAAGAATTTCCATAAAAGTCATAACCCCTACTAACCTTTTGTCGATGAAGAATAATTGATGTCTTCTTTGTCTTCACAGTCTTTGTCTTCAAGGTCTCTACTACTTAGTCTATATCCCAATTCCGAAATCTAAACTCTAGTAGGCTAAATCAAGAATTGTGTTTTGACACCTAAAACTGACAACCAACTTGACATACTAACGCTAGTGGGTTTGACCGGACAATGTCCTAACAAGAAGGGTCGTAGAATAGACAAGAACGTAATCAGGCAACCAAGGTTATAGGTTAATCCGATTTCAACCACTAAGGTCTCAAACTCCTACCTGTGCTTCCCAACTCTCAAAAGAAATCTTTATAGTCGTTAGGTAAATCCCACAAATGAATTGCTACCTAATAGAGGATGACTATACCACAACAAGCTTTCACCTAAGTGAAAAGAGTTTACGATCAATTACACAGAGAAACTTCACGTATGCTTGATGCTTGTGGTTTTTCGTCCTGAAACCCTTTATTTATAACACTCAATAAGATATGTTGCTTAGGAATAAAACAACTAGTTACTTGTTCCACAAGTTTAGCAAGTGCCCGTGTAAAACGAACCCGTTACTTGACTTGCACACAAAGTAACTTAGATTTATCTCAATTGGAAATCTTTATCATTTATCTGCCAAGTCTTTTGTTAGCTCAAAAACACTTCAAGATTGATATCCAACTGACCAGAGATAATCTTTATCTTATTGGCACATTAAGAATCGTTAGATGGACCACATAAGATATTTTCGTGATAACCAAGTCCAACTAAGAGATCAAGGAGTCAGAGTTTAACCCGTGTGAAATTCCATAAGAATATCCACGTGGACGGTTCGGGAACCGTCCTTCTGAATTGCGGCCAGATACATCGAATCTCTAGTTCACGTACATGTACGTGTACAAATTGATGTTTTGGAACTCAGGAGTGAAATCCGTAGTCACTGTTCACGAACTTGTTCGTGAACCGCCTTTGTTCAGAATTAGGGTTTAACTGGATCCGCTGGAAGTTCTGGGCTGGGCCAGTACTTAGACGTGTTATACGCCCTCAGCTATAATCCACTGGACTCTTGCTCAAGAGTACTCCTTTAGATTCACCCATATCCTACAAGCGATTTGCAAGCAAACCATTGCTATGCAAAGATGGTATCGAATCTATCTCACGCATCTTGTAACCTTAGTATTCGTGGGACAAATACCAACATAACACATGGTTATGTAGACAAGAATACGATCTCGATCGCTATTAGTATATCTACTAAAGTAGCCGACTATTTCGGAAGATAGAATAAGTAGAATAGAAGAATATCCATAAAAGTCATAACTCCTACTAAACTTTTGTCGATGAAGAATAATTGATGTCTTCTTTGTCTTCACAATCTTCGTCTTCAAGGTCTCTACTACTTTGTATATATCCAAATTCCGAAATTTAAACTCTAGTAGGCTAAATCAAGATTGTGTTTTGACACCTAAAACTGACAACTAGCTTGACATACCAACGCTAGTGGGTTTGACCAGACAATGCCCTAACAATCCCCTCTTTGGGAGTAGAGGTCTCTATTTATAGAGATCGCTGGGGGGTTTGCACAGCGTGTTTAGACTATGTCGGTTACATTCCTTCCTCCGCTACGCGGAGGGTACTAGAGTCCGAGGATATCGGTTACAATACACTCTGAGGTTCGGAGGCTATTCCCTCTGCCCGTACTCTGTTACATGGTCTAGGCGCGGGGTCACATCTGATCCTCCGCCCTTACGTTGTAGTGTGCGATGTCGTTGTGGCATTTAGGGTACATATGAAATATGGCACCCACATGTTTGGAGAGAGTGGAGGAGGAGAGAAGAAGTGAGTAAACTCGAGAGGGTTTCTGTTGATTTCATCACTTTATGCAGTTACCGGGTAGCCGCTCAAGTCAAGGTCAAAGTTTGACATTGGCGGCTACTCAGTAGTCGCGCCAGCAATATGAGCGCTTACTCAGTAACCGCTCGAGAACCTGTTAGAGCATGGCTTGGTCAACCTCACTAAGTGTTGGTATGTCAAGCTTAGTTATCAAATTTAGTGATCAAAACTCGACCGCTTGCAACACACATTAGGTAAAGACTTCATTAAGTTAGCTTTAGGTTGTGGAAGATTTTGGTAGGATTTAGGATCAATATTTGAAGAGTTGAAGAAGATTGAAGAGCAAACGAAGACATCCATCTTCACATTCAAGAGGTTGGTGAATATAAATAACGCGATTCCATTATCTTTTACACTTGTGCTATAAAAGACAAAAACATAACTTAATGCTTGAGCTTTACGTTATGACTTGATCACTTGTGATTAGTGTGTCGTAAGATATAACTCTACTTTATCGCTTGCGGTATTGTTGTTGTAGTTATGACGTTCCATATTGCTTAAAACTTTCTTTTCTTCTCCGTCTCTAAGTAATATAAGGTTTTTCCTAAAACCTGCAAGATGGATAATAACAGTTGTGATGTTGTCTCGATAGTATTACGAGATTTAATCCATCACAGTGTTGTGTCTCGTTTTACCTTGTCTGACTCTGTCGAATTGATTGGTACCTACTTGTATGTGCTAAATGTAATCGAGATCGTGACTAACACTTATTTTGTGTAGACTCGATATATTGCTTTTCTGAGTTCGAAAACTATATCATGGTCTGGTTTTGATTACTGCAGTTCTGGGTCATTTATTTGATTCTTTACATATGAACATCTAGAATGCCATATCACACTTTTAGATTTCGAAACCATATTCTTTTTATCTCAACTTATGGACTTTCAGAGTTCGAAACCTCAATGTAGGTTTTGGTAAAACTAACTTTGATTTCGAAACCTTAATATGGTTTTTGTATCCATAAGCTATTAGGTCTGAAACTTAAATCTAAATTGTGACCAATGAGAAAACTTGAGTTCGAAACTATGTTTGCTGGCTAACAATATCTTGAGAATCGAGACTTATCTTTTACACTTGTGCTACAAAAGACATAAACATAACTCTCATCTTGAGCTTTACGTTATGACTTGATCACTCGTGATCAATGTGTCTTAAGATAACTCCACTTTATCGCTTGCGGTATTTGTATTGAAGTTATGACGTTCCATATTGCTTAGAGCTTTCTTTTCTTCTCCGTCTCTAAGTTAATATAAAGGTTTTTCCTAAAACCTTTCGAGTTGGATATAGCAATGTGATGTTATCTCGGTAGTACTACGAGATTTAATCCATCACAGTATTGTGTCTCTTCTTACCTAGTCTGGCTCTGTCGGATTGATTGCATATACTTGTATGAGCGCTAATGTAAGAGAGATCGTGACTCACACTTATGTTGTGCAGACTCGAAATACTGCTTTTCTGAGATTCGAATATTACGTCATGGTTTGGCTATGAATACTAAAGTTCTGAATCATTCATTTGATTCTGTATATGAATATCTCGTATGCCATATCTCACTTCTGGATTCCGAAACCATATTCGTGTAATCTCAACTTATGAATTTTCAATGTTCGAAACCTCAATGTAGGTTTTGGTAAAACTAAACATTGATTTCGAAACCATAATCTGGTTTTCGTATTCATAATCTATTGGTCCGAAACTAAATATTGTGACCAATGAGATAACACAGATTCGTAACTATGTTTGCTGGCTAACAGTGACTTGAGATTCAAGGCCAATGTGTCTTGACCATGTGAGTTCTAAAAGGTCGAAAAGACCATGGGGTTTCCTAAAGGTTTATGTGAACCGGGAAATATATTCCTGTGCGTTGAGGCTAAAAAGGTGTGATGCTGAAACGGTTCTCGACCACATGGACTCTCAAGTTCGACACCAAACATTTGTGGAGAATTTAATATGTGTTTCTTGTTTCGAAACCTTAACCAGGGTTTTGTTAATCAGAATCTAGATTTCGAAACTAAGCTTTAGGTTTCGCTATATGGAAACTTGATTTGGGAACCTTAATACGGTTCTGGTCATATAATGAACTTTAGGTTCCGAAACCTTAATTTGGTTTTTGCCAAAACAGAATGTACGTTTCGAAACCATAATATGGTTATCTCAGAATGCGTAACTTCGAAGTTCAAAATCTACCTTTTTTATTTGTGCTTCAACGAATTAATGAGTTTGATATTCCCGGTTTGAAGTTTGAATTCGTTCATCTTCAATGTACAACTAAAGTGAGATTGAGTCATCATTAGAAATATGGTTAGTCGCTTCAGATAGGTAGACACATGATTTCTGATCAATACTGTACGTGATTAAAATCTTCGTATGATTTTACTTCCACCTAGGTTCGTCTGATTAGCCCAGTAATACCCAGGAAGTAATGTCGACATTGTTAAAGCTCATGACGACATTTGGAAGTAATAATATCTAAGGAGATTTTCGAAACAAGAGGACACGTTTTGAAATGAGCTCTTTCCCAGGGAGTTGTTTTAGGTGTAAAACAATAAAGAGAATCTGAGGGGTAAAGTGTGAAGTGTAATGATGATGTAATATGAAATTGTAATGGTATTCGAGAGGTCAAGATCGAACAAGACTCGCCTAAACCAAGAAATGGTCGTTCGAGTATTGCTTCAGTTACAAGAAGAGGATATAGGGTTGGTTTAGGGAGGGAAGCAGAGAAAGATGAGATCATAGAATTGCTATGATTTCTGTGACGTTGTGATTAAAATTGCTAAAAGAATGGATATTCAGTTCTCACTAGATATTGAATGTTGAATGAGAAGAGTTAATCAATTATCGATGAGATAGATTGATTATACTTGCACTGAATTGAACTGTTGAACTTGTATGTTCTCGTTGTTCTTGTTGAACTGTCCTTCCAAACTGGTCGAGTGACCTATTTATAGCAATAGAATTCCAACTGATCTCGTAAGAAGTGGAAGAAGTGGAAGAGTGGGAGTGTGGAGTAAGTGGGGCAAGTCTTGCGCCTAATATTAGGGAAGAATAACAACCCACTTTCTCATCCCCTCTTTTCAGCAACGTTCACACGACTTAGTTTCTTTCCCGTTGAGTGATTGGCCGTTGCAATCACACGTGCCGTAGACCGCCAAACCAAAACCCTAAAGAATATCCCCCCATGTAACTTACTTGATTCTCGTAAGATTTGTTAAGTATCGAATTATTTGTTAAGTCAAAGCTGACTAAGTGCAAGTCGTACCAATTACTGGTAAACTCAGGACTTTGCATAAAAATAGAGATTTAAGCGATAAGCTTGTGTATCTCTTTAAGTTTTGGACTAAGGATTGAGTCGGGCAATCGCCATTTAAACCAATGAGAGAAGTCTAAGGATTGAGCTATGCAACCTCCATTTAGACTGAGAGGATTTCAGCAACTCTCTGTGGCAATAGTCAAGTAAATACCACTTTCAATTTGCCATAAATATGAGAAATTGGCTTGTGGCATGTAATGCACCAATTCTCTGAGTAATGAAGACATATGAATGTCCAAAATAATATAAGTCATAGCCATGAGCCATGATTAAGAATTATAACACTGATTATAGAAGCAAGTCTATAATCAGGAAAACAGACGAGTGATGCTAACACAGCGTAGCCATAATCAATAATGCATAAGCATTGCCAATCCAAGGCCTAAATATAGGACACATGAATGATAATAATCTATGTTACATATCATAATAATCCTATTAGGAAGTTAGATATAGGATGTACGAGGATGGGCCATAACATTACGTTATTTTCAGATTTCTGGACAGTTTGCACGTCATCAATTCCAAAAATCACCCAGGCCAGCCTATATTCGCTAAAATAACGAAATTTTAGTATGTTATGGGGAATTCACAGAGGAGAAAATTTCGTGAAGGAAACTTCTCCTAATTATTCACGGATTGGGCTGTAAAAATCGTCCTTTGAGGCAATTCGTAATTTGCCAGATTTCCGAATTTGATTAGGAAACTAGAATATCATGGATTCAATAAAGCCCGTAATCATCTAGGACTTGGATCAGCGGGATCCATAAGTAGAGATGAGGCTAGGGAAGGAGATATTTCAGCTCTAGGAAAGCAAGGATAACCGTGAGCGAGAGAATGGCCATGGGCCTCCATGAGCGCGAGCTAGGGATTAGGGCTGTCAATCTTTGATATCCTATAGGATATTGACAAATCCGTATCCGATAGTGTTAGTGCTATCGGATATCCGATATCCGATAATATCCTATAGGATATCGAAAATCAGATATCGTTACCGATAGCGTTAAGCTATCGGATATCGGATATTTATCCGATTTCTTAAGAAAAACCTGTAAAAGTGATTCAGTGAACATGTTCAACAGTTCATGCTTGAAATTTTAAGTTCAATTTCTTAACATAATACATATCATCTATATTGTCTTCAAACACATAAACATTCTCTTACTCACACACACTGACACAGTGACACACACACATGAAAAAAACACAAAAACAATTGCTACAGAAAGTAAGAAACACAAAGACAAAGTCTCTCTTGCTCTCGTGTTTGGCTCAGTACTTCATTCGCCTACAATTTCCACATCTGCATTACAAGTTACAACAACAAGTCAACAACATTCACATAAGATAAGTAACAGAACTAAGAATAAGAACAAATGAAACTATGTTTTAACTTTAAACAAAAGAAAAGAAATGTTACCTTCACAAAAGAAGCCTGGCAACCAATCACTCAAGCACAACAATGCTTCAACACACTCTGGATCTAATGAA
Source organism: Papaver nudicaule (assembly GCA_023529015.1). NCBI lineage: Eukaryota > Viridiplantae > Streptophyta > Magnoliopsida > Ranunculales > Papaveraceae > Papaver > Papaver nudicaule. The sequence goes on from JAJJMA010038821.1 coordinate 22,822, forward strand.
GTTCTGTGTGTTGTAAGCACTCTCCCACTAGCACTGAACATTGATTCGGATGCCACACTGGTGACTGGAACAACCAACACATCTCTTGCAATCTTTTCAAGAGTTGGGTACTTGGGGGCATTCAGCTTCCACCAACTCAAGATATCAAACAAGTATTCATCTTTTAGTGAGCCTTTGTTAAGCACTGGTTCTTCCAAGTACATCTCCAACTCAGACTTTTGCACCTCAAATTCACTGTTTCATTCATAAACTCATCATAATCAGGATCAAACTCATCCAAATTGTCTGAATCCATCACACTTGAGCTAGAGACAGAGCTGCGGTTGCCAAAGAAGTTTTCAGCTGCATTTGAGTTGTGTGAATCGTATGCATTAAAAAGAGCTGTCAATTGAGTTCTGAATTTGTTATACTCAACTGCATAACCACTCAATCCATACAATTTCTTATAACGAAATTGAACCCATCTTGCCTTGTACCTAGGATCTAACACAACTCCAATGCTCATAACCAAATTACTTTCAAGCCAATATGCATCAAACTTTTCTCTCATCTTCATCCCCATCTCTTTGATATACACATGCTCACTGTTTTCCCATTTTTTGATGCACCTGTTAACATCATACACCCCATTGTAATAGAGATTTGCAGTTGGATACTTAATCCCTGCAAACTTAGTTGAAACATCATTGAACACCTCTAAACATTCACAGATAACTACCTTTTGTTGCCATTCCTCTTCACATGGTAGGCACCAGAATTCAGAATCAGTCTCAGCTAGTCTTTCAAACCCTTTTTTCAATTCAATTGCATTCTTAAGCATAACAAAAGTTGAGTTCCACCTAGTGTCCACATCTAGACTCACTGCCTTCCCAGTCAACCTACATTGTGTCAATGCCATTGCAAACCTCTCTTTCCTAGCTTGTGAAGACTTAACATACTTCACACATTCTCTAATTGATAACACAAACTTAGAAGCAATTTTCATCCCATCAAGTACAACCAAATGCAGAATGTGGTTAGCACACCTCATGTGAAACAATTGCCCATCAAGAACTAGACAATCCTTATACTTTAACCAACTAATCAAATTTTTCATCATAACACCATTAGCAGCAGCATTATCAGCAGTTACAACAAAGAATTTCCTATCTATATTCCATTCAAGAGTACAAGTTTTGATACATTCTGTGAGAACTTCTCCTGTGTGTGGTGATGCACTACAATATATGCTAATGTTTTCTTTTTCAAGTTCCATTCATCATCTATGTAGTGACATGATACACAACAATACCCATCCTTAGTATGCTTAGCAGTCCACATATCAGTTGTAAGACTACATCTAGAGGTCAAATTATCCAATACCAATTGCAATTCTTGTTTCTGTTCACCATAAAACTTCATCAAATCACTTCTAGTTGTGTTCCTACATGGCATCTTAGCAGCAGGGTTCAAAGACTTACAAAACATTCTAAAGTAAAAATGTTCAACCATGTTCAGAGGGTAATCATGCTTAGCAATCATTTTCACAGCACATAACCTAGTTTCTAAAGGATCATACTTCCAATTAGCTAGTTTTACAGCTTGGTTACCTGCTATTTTGAGTGAAGTAGAAATTTTCATTTGCCCAGGCTGGTTCTCTTCTTTCTTAGGGCAGATCTTTAGGTGATTTTTCAACCTGGTTGTGCCATTTATGCTTCCTGCTTCAACTACCTTTTTACAATGCTTGCATGTACCCTGCACAATAGCTTCCTTCTCATGCTTTTTGTTAATTATTAGTACAACAGCCCTAACAAACTTCTTCCACACCTTAGACCTTGTCTTCCTAAGCTTTTTCTTCACAGCAGTTATTAGCGGATCCTCATCAATGTTATTAACTTCTGTACCTTCATCATCAGTATCATCATCTGTATCTGTATGAGTATGAGAGTCTGACATGGGATCATCAGTTGGGTTATCTTCTACTGGTTCTTGTTCTGATAATCGCCTAGCACTAGCAGTTGCTAATACCTTACTAGTACCCAGTGTCGTGCCAATTGCTGAAGCTTGAACACTTTGTGATTGTGAGACTGAGGCATCCGTAGCAGTTGATTTAGTTCGAAGCAAAGGGGTTGACTTTGAAGCAGTTGATTTAACTGTCTTGGCTGGTCTTTTTGACATTGTAACCTGAAATCAAACAGAAACAAGAAAGTGAGGGCATGCAATCAAAGAATCAAAGAAAGCGAGGGCATGCAATCAAACAAGAAAGGGATTCAAACCTTGAGTTGAAGAAATCGGTCGCCTTCTCTTTCAGTCAGTTTCAAATTTCAATTTCTATATAAGATCTGAAAGAAAATTAGGTTTACTAGTTAGAACTTAGAACAATTGAAAATCTGTAAAAGAAAACTCAGAGTTTAGAGTTAGATGTATATTTACTTGATTGAAGAAGTTTAAAACCATTGATTTGTCTGGTGGGGGTGGTGGTAGACTGGTAATCGTAGAGGAAGAAGGTTGCAGATAGAAAGAAGAAGAAAAATAGAAATAGAAGATAAGATCTGAAAGAAAATCTATCGTGTGAGGGCATATATACCTAGACTTCAACGGTGTAGATGCTAAAATATAAGATCTGAACGGCTTGTATTTAGGCAGTCATATAAAATTACGAATACATCCCTATTCCCTAATGGATATCGGATATCCGATATCCGATAGACCCTAATCCGATACCGATATGTTAAGAAGGAATAATAATCCGATATCCGATATCCGATATATCGAATAATATCCTATAGGATCTCGGATAAATTCAATCGGATATCGGATTATTATTGACAGCCCTACTAGGGATAGCCACGAGGCCTCCACAAACTAAGCTAGGGACAGCCATAAGGCCCCCATAAATTAAGCTAAGCATGGCCGTGAGGCCTCCAAGAACTAAGCAAGGAATAGCCGTGAGGCCCCCAAAGGTTAAGCAAAGGGATGGGCGTGAGCCCCCAATAGCTAAGCCAGGGAATGTCGTTGGGCCTCCAAGGATTTAAGCAAGGGAATGGCGTGAGCCCCCAAGAGCTAAGCAAGGGAATGGCGTGAGCCCCCAAGAGCTAAGAAAGGGAATTGCGTGAGCTCCCCAATGCTAAGCCAGGGACGGCCATTGGGCCTCCAAGAATTTGGCCGTGAATTACCTAGGTGTGGCGTGAGCAAGACCAAGGCTAGGAGGGAGATAGCTTAGGGGAAACCAAGGGATGTGAGAAATGATGGATGGGATGGCCGTGGGCCACCCATCATGGGCGTGAGCTAGGCTAGGGAACAAAGGGGATGGCGAGCTAGACAAGACACATGCATGAGCATAGGCTAAGGCGCGTGCACAGGCACAGATGCATGCATAAGCATTTTACGTGTAGGCTAGGGATATTAACCAAGCTACTAGGCTATGGTCAAGAAAGATCAAAATATGGCTAATGGTAACCAAATATTTTATCCCTATTGTAAAATAAATTCATACCTTGTCTCGAGCTATTCCAGGATGCCAGAAATTGATGCAAAATTACTCTTGCGACCTCCTCGCCAAAAACCACCATCAACATGAGCATATTTGGTAAGCGTTATACGAATTAAAGAAATATCCAAATATACCTTATGAATATTATTCGCTTTGATTGCTCTTGGCTAAACATCTTTTGAAAATATATTTTCTTTATGAATTATATTTTTCATAAATGTAAAATGCTAGAGTATTAAATCTCATTAGATGCTATGAGACTAAATGAGGAATTTCAGAATTATTATGTAAATGTGCTTTGTGGAATTTCCGAAATTAAGTTTGCCTCATTTCAAAGCTAAGCCTTAGTCAATATAAATAGGAGTGGTTTTTCTCCTAAAATCTTAATCCCTCTACCAAGCTTATCTCCAATAGCTTGTGTCTGCCGCTTTTCTTTTCAGTTACCTTTGAGCTTTTGCTCTTTGTCTAGAATTGCGAGAAAGTCTTCTCTAGGGATCGAGAAGCCTAGAAGTACCTCTTACGGGAAACTAGTTTATGTTTACTAGTCTTCTTTGTATTGTACTTGTTTTCTGTTCTATCACGTCTATCAAACCTTGCGATCTTGTTTATTCTATGGTCCTTCTCTTCTGATATAACGCCACTCAAGATCGTTGTCATAAGAACATACTCTTTATCTATTAACCTGGATTTATCAGCAAGCCGCTTTCGGTTTGTGTGCCTAAACTATAGATATTGAGTGGAATCAAGATTGTTGTTATTAGATTTGTTCTTTGCAGGTACACCGTTTTTCAAGGTCATATCATAGCGTACTTTCTACAGCTATCTGCTTGATTCGAACTGGGACGACAAGGTTGCTCTTTCGGGAGTTTAGGTTTTGAAACCTTGATTGATATCTCGAGGTGTTTATTGCCTAAGTAAACTCAATATCCTCGCTCTTGTTGTAAAAGAACTTCGGTGAAATATTTTTTAGTTACCAAGGATATCATCTAGCGATTTGACCTGCCTCTATTTGGTTGTTGTCCACTACGGTTGTAATCCTCCGTTTGGAGGTCGGGTAGCGATAGTCCTCGCGACGGGTTGTGAGGCAACTCTTGCGTAAGACAGTAAAGGATGTCTGTTTGCGTAAGGGAGTACATGGGCGTGACCACCTTGCTGTGGTTGGAGGCGTATGAATATTGAAGGGAAATCTTTGTGACTAATAGTCGTATTAGGGTCATATTGTCTGCACCAGCTAGTCCGAAGTCTGAGAGTAGGTGTGTTGGCGACTAAATTCTTAAGAGTATTCAAAACTGGACTAGGTCCCCGGTTTTTTTTACGAGTTTGTAGTTTCCTCGTTAACAAAATCTTATGTGTACTTTACTTTACTTCCGCCTTATATTTGATTTATCATTTATAATTAAAGCATCGTACTTGGTTGTTGACATAGCCTTTCGGATTCTTGTATTGACTCCCCTGTGTGAATCAATCAGATCTGAAGGAGATCTTGTTTTAGAGTTCTTGAGTACAGGAAGCGTTCAAGGTTTGACTTATAGGTGGACTAAAATAAAAGATTGGTGGTGTACTCGGTACCCTCGTATTTTCAAATTGTATTTCCGAAATTAAGTTAGCCTCATTTAAAGCTAAGCCTTAGTCAATATAAATATGAGTGGTTTCTCTCATAAATCTTTGTCCTTCTACCAAGTTTCATTCTTCGCAAAAGTAAACTTGTGTTTCTTCACATTTCCTTTCAGTTACCTTTAAGCTTTTGCTTTCGGTCTGGATTAGTGCAAAAGTACCTCTTACGAGAAACTAGTTTATGTTTACCAGTCTTCTTTGTATTGTACTTGTGTTTTGTTCTATCACGTCTACCAACACCTTGCGATCTTGTTTATTCTATGGTCCTTCTCTTATGTTATAAGGCCACTCAATATCGTTGTGATTAGAACATACTCGTATCTATTAACCTGAATTTGTCAGTAAGCCTCTTTCGGTTTGTGTGCCTAAACTATAGATATTGAGTGGAATCAAGATTGTTGTTATTGGATTTATTTTTGCAGGTACATCGTTCTTCACGGTCATACATATTGTACTGCATCCATTTATTGCTTGATTCCAACTGGGACGACAAGGTTGCTCTTTCGGGAGTTTTGGTTTCAAAACCTTGTTTGATATCTCCAGGGGTTTATTCCCAAGTAAACTTAAATAGCCTTGCTCTTTGTGTAAAACGACTTTCGGTGAAATATCTATTAAGTTTCCAAGGATATCATTTGGTGGTTTGACCTGCCGCTATTTGGTTGTTGTCCGTAAAGGTTGTAGTCGTCTGATTGGAGGTCGGGTAGCGATAGTCTTCACGACGGGATGTGGAGAAACTCTTAGGCAAGACATTAAAGAACGTTTGTTTGTTTAAGGGAGTGCATGTGCGTGACCACCTTGTTGTGGTTGGAGGCGTAGGAATACTGAGGGTAAATCTTTGTGAGTAATAGTCATATTAGGGTCATATTGTCTGCACCAGCTAGTCCGAAGTCTAAGAGTAGGTGTATTGGCGGCTTAATTCTTAGGAGTATTTAAACTGGACGAGGTCCCGGGTTTTTTTTACGAGTTTGTAGTTTCCTCGTTAATAAAATTCTTGTGTGTACTTTACTTTATTTCCGCGTTATATTTGACTTGTCATTTATGATTAAAGTATCGTACTGGGTTGTTGACATAGCAATTTGGAATTTTGTATTGACTCCCTTGTGTGAATCAATCAGTTACGAAAGAGATCGTGTTCTTGAGTTCTTGATTACAGGAACCATTCAAGGTGTGACTTATAGGTGGACTAAAATAAAAGATTGGTGGTGTACTCGGTACCCTTGTCATTTCAATTGGTATCAGAGCAGGAAAACACCTTAAGATCTAGCAATCTTTGTTTGTCTCGATCCAACCTATAAGAAAAACAAGAATAAGAATAATGATTCAAATTCTGTTAACGTACCTCCAAGATTTGACGGGACAAACTATCTCTGGTGGAATTCTGCCATGCGGTCTTTCCTTTTGTCTAGAGAGTTTGAAACCTGGATCTTGGTTGTCGAAGGCTATACTCGCCCTTTTAAAACTGTTTCTACTACTGAATACAACGAAATGGTTGATTTTGAGGGTGATGAACAGACAAAAGCAAAGAAAAACTCTGATGGTTTGAATGCTATTATTCATGCGGTCACTCCTGATCTCTATCATCACGTGTCTACGTGCGAAACCTCGAAAGAGGCTTGGGATACTTTGGAAACTGTTTTTGAAGGGAATTCTTCTGGAAAAAAATACCGACTACAGACTCTTGCTTATGACTGGGAAATCTTTGTATGAGTGATGACGATACCTTTGAGGAATTCCACCTTAAACTATCTGAAATTGTTAACGTCTCATTCTCTTTGGAGAAAACTATTCCATAAAAGGAAATCGTGTGTAAGATACTCAGGTCATTTCCATCCTAGAAGCTAATGGTGATCTCTCCCACTTAACTCGAAGTACGTTAGTTTGCAAGTTGCTAATTTTTGACCACAAACGTTTGTCTGAAAAGAATAAAAAACCTATGTTTAGTCTCAAAGCAAGTAATTGCTCAGAAAAGTCTCTTGAAGAAAGTGAAAAGAATGACGATTTCGAAACTAATATTGAAGAACTTGTTTCACTCTTCTCACAACAATTCAAACGACTTTGATGACAAAACAGACGAAATTCTTCCAGACGTTCATGGACTACTCCTCGTAAGAGAAACTTTCCAACTAAAGAAAAAGATGAAACTTGGGATGATGATGACAATGTCCCACAGTGTTACAAGTGTCAAGGTTTTGGACACATTTCTCTTGATTGTCCTAATAAAGATCCGAACTGGAGAAGCAAAGCGTATACAGCTGCACTTGATTACATTTCCGAAACTGAATCATCCATAAAACATTTCGCAACCATTGCTGAATGCAGGATGGACCATGAAACTGGTAATGTTATCATGTCTTAGAAAGGTTGGATGCACAAGAAACAATGTTATAAGCATTTTCTCAGAGACTATTGTTTTAGGTGTTAAACAATAAAGAGAATCTGAGGGGTAACGTGTGAAGTATGATGATGTAATAAAAGATTGTAATGGTATTCAAGAGGTCAAGATCGAGTAAGACTCGCCTAAACCAAGAAATGGCCGTTCGAGTATTGCTTCAGTTACAAGAAGAGGATATAGGGTTGGTTTAGGGAGGGAAGCAGAGAAAGATGAGATCAGAGAATTGCTATAATTTTTGTGATGTTGATGATTAAATTGCTAAGTAAGAATGGATATTCAATTCTCACTAGATATTGAATGCTGAATGAGAAGAGTTAATCAATTATCGATAAGATTGATTGATTGAACTTGCACTGAATTAAACTGTTTGTTCTTGCTGAACTTGAACTGTTCGTGTTGTTGTTGTTTTTCCAAACTGGTCGAGTGACCTATTTATAGCAATAGAATTCCAACTGATCTCGTAAGAAGTGGATGAAGTGGAAGAGTGGGAGTGAGGAGTGAGTGGGGTCAGTTGTTAAGAGTCTTGCGCCTAATAATAGGGAAGACTAACAACCCACTACCTTATCCCATCTTTCCAGCAACGTTCACACGACTTAGCATCTTTCTCGTTGAGTGATTGAGCCGTTGCAATCACACGTGCCGTAGACCGCCAAACCAAAACCCTAAAGAATATCCCCCATGTAACTAATCTTGATTCTCGTAAGATTTGTTAAATATTTGTTAAGTCAAAGATGACTAGGTGCAAGTCGTACCAATTACTGGTAAACTCAGGACTTTGCGTAAAGATAGAGATTAAGCGATAAGCTTGTATATCTCTTTGAGATTTGGTCTAAGGATTGAGCCGGGCAATCTCCATTTAAACCAATGAGATAAGTCTAAGGATTGAGCCATGCAACCGCCGTTTAGACTGAGAGGATTTCAGCAACTCTCTGTGGCAATAGTCAAGTAAATACGACTTTCGATTTGCCATAAATATGAGAAATTGGCTTGTGGCATGTAATGCACCAATTCTATGAGTAATGAAGACATATGAATGTCCAAAATAATATAAGTCATAGCCATGAGCCATGATTAAGAATTATAGCACTGATTTATAGAAGCAAGTCCATAATCAGGAAAACAGACGAATGATGCTATCACAGCGTAGCCATCATCAAGAATGCATAAGCATTGCCAATCCAAGACCTAAAGATAGGCCACAATAATCATAATAAGCTATGTTGCATAGCATAGTAATCCTATTAGGAAGTTAAGCATAGGATGTAAAAGGATAAGCCACAACATTACGTTATTTTCAGATTTCTAGACAGCTTGCGCGTCGTCCATTCATAAAATCACCCAGGCCAGCCTATATTCGGTAAAATACCGAAAGTTTAGTATGTTATAGGGAATTCAGAGGAAAAACTTTCGTGAAGGAAGCGCCCCCTAATTGTTCACGGATTGGGCTGTAAAAATCGTCCTTCAAAGAAATTCGTAATCTGCCAGATTTTCGAATTTGATTAGGAAACTAGAGTATTATGAACTCAATAAAATCCATAATCCTCTAAGACTTGGATCAGTGGGACCCATAAATAGAGGGGAGGCTATGGAAAGATATACTCTAGCCTTAAGAGAGCAAAGATAGTCATGAGAGAAAAGACGGCCATGGACCTCCATGAGTACAAGCGAGAGAAAGCCATAAGGCCTCCACAAATTAAGCGAGGGAAAGCCATAAGGCCCCCACAAATCAGGCGAAGGACAGCCATAAGGCCCCCATAAATTAGGCTAAGCATGGCCATAAGGCCTCCAATGTTTGGCCAAGGCACAACCTTGGGCCTCCAAGAGTTTGGCCAAGGCATGGCCATGGGGCTCCAAAGAATAAGCTAGGGCATGGCCGTGGGCGTAAGAGATTAGGCGAGGGGATGCCGTGGGCATCCAAAACCTAAGCAAGGGAGATACGTGGGCATCCAAAGTCAGGCCAAGGAGTGGCCGTGGGCACCCAAAAATCAGGCCAAGCTAATAAACGTGGATATCCAAGGTTAGGGCAAGCTAATGGCATGGATATCCAAAGTTAGGGCGAGCTAATGGCGTGGATATCTGAAGGCTAAGGCAGGGAATGGCCGTGGGCCTCTAAGGACTAAGGCAAGGAGAATTTCGTGGGCATCCAAGGATTAGGCTAGGGATTGTCGTGAGCATCCAAGGAGCTAGGGCATGGCCGTGGGCCTCCTTAGGAGTGAAGTGAGCTACTTAGAGTTAAGTGGGCTACTTAGAGTGAAGTAAGCTACTTAGAGTGACGTGACCAGGGCTAGGAGAGAGATATCCTAGCTTGGGGAAGGCGTGGGATTGGCTTAGGGCCAAGATTTGGATGGGCTCGTTCATGGACTTGAGCTAGGCGAGTCGAAAGACAAGATATTTCAGCACCAACAAAGGGGCGTGAGCAAGGGGAGATATGGATGTCCGTGGGCCACCCATAGGTGTGAATTAGGTCAGGGAATTAGGATATGGCGAGTTTGGACAAGGTACAGGCACGAGATAACTAAGGCGCGTACACAGGCACTGGCGCACGCACAGATATTTCATGTGTAGGCTAGGGATATGGACCATGCTACTAGGCTAGGGTCGTGAGATATCAAAATACAGCTAATGGTAATCAAATATCTTATCCCTATTGTAAAATAAATTCATACCTGGTCTCAAGATGTTCCAGGATGCCAGAAATTGATGCGAAATTACTCCTGTGACCTCCTCGCCAAAAACCTATGTGATTTAGAGAAAAATGTTCAAGTCATTACAGCAAAGCATCATAAATTTTATGAGTGTTTTTCAAAACAGCTAAATATCGTTGAACAAGCCTTTGATTCTCTTAAACGAAATGATGAAATCCTTGTTAATGTATGTAATGGTATTCGAAAGTATCAAAATGACATCAGTAAAATAAGGAACATGCTCTCTCAGAATCACAGGAAGAGTAACAATTACGTACATGGTTCGAACAAACTAAGTACTATCAGGAAAACTCCATCGAGTAAGAAACGCAGAGAACAAAGTGATTCTTCTTATCTACAGAATCGCAAACCTAATCAAAATTTTGGTAAAAGGTTAACTAATCTCTCGAACAAAAAGAAAAATGGAAAACCTCAGCTTCGATGTTATTCTGGGTCTCTGATAAGGTGTCAAACCTATCAAAAATATGTTCTCGATTCTAAACAACACAATTAAGATGTAGCAAAGTAAGTCGAGTTCGAATCCACAGGGAGGTGTGAGTTTTAGTTGTTATACTCCCTCCGTTCCAATTTAGTTGATGGGTTTGGTTTTTAGACACTTGCCTTACACTTGTTAAAATTGGTATTTTTGCACAAAGTTTTTAACAACATCTAAGCATTTTATCTTCTACGTTACATTTCCAAACTCATATGCAATAATTTTGTTAAAAAAATTGTAAAAAAAATACCTATTTTAGCAAGTGTAAGGCGAGTGTCTAAAAACCAAACCCATCAACTAATTTGGAACGGAGGGAGTAAGATTTAAGTTTTGTTGTCTTTCAATAACAAAAATTCTGAAAATTGTAAAGTGTGATCAAATAAGAGAGAAACATTGATTAAGGAATCATTCTCGACCACGAAACAAGAATCAAATTGATATAAAGCAAATTCTCAACAATCTTCTCGATACTAGCAACCCTAGAGTAAATACAATTTCATCTACTCCGATTATCTCCGATATTCACCTAAAAGAATAAGTTCTCTTCAAGGATTCTATTCATGTGAGCACCTAGAATAAGCTCTCTAGATAAAACTCACTTAAATGCATTAGGTTCAATGAAATAGGATACTCCTAGTGATGAGCACATAAGCTCGACTCATACACTAGTGTCAACTTCTACATACATGTGTTTAACAAAATCCCTTCATCAACACAAATATATTGCTACTTGTGTCGAGATCTCCAAGACAATTACGGATCTAGAAAATCTCGACTAGCAATTGTTAATCAACACTTCAATTTCGAACTTGAACTATCAAATAACATGAATAATAAAAGCATGGTAGAACTTGAACAATAAAGAGATTAATTGCGGAAAATCGCTTATTGATTATCAATCATAAATCATGTCTCGGGTTTTGAAATCAACCCTAACCAATAATAGAACTTAGCTACTCATGTTCTTGGGAGAAAACATAAAATCTTTGTGAAAATATTGTTTCAAAACTTAAACAAATAAAGGAATAGCAAACCACTGTGAATCAGTGGTGTAAAACTGATGTCAAAAGACCAACTCCAAGCTTTCTCTCCAACTCCTGCTGTTATGCCCTAGAAACTGTCGTCCAAAGATGATGTAAAGATCATCTCCTGTCCTCCTGCGCCTCTTCTTATATAGCTCTAAAAACCCTGCCAAAACTGTGCTAGGTTAACACCTTTGTTTCCTTATCCAGTCCCAACTCCGGTGAGCCTCCAGTCAACACCAAAGCCCAATAAATAACACCCAAAATCACTGCCCTTAACCACGGCTGCAACCAGCACCACCTGAAAACCCACCAGAACTCAAGCAACACCAGATCACCAGGTCACTGTAATCCAAACCTGAAGCTCCAAAACCCATTATTCTGTAATCCCTGTAACTCTGAAATTCTCTGCCAAAACACCAACAGCAACACAGTAGTTGCAGCACACGACTGCATCCAAATTGCCATTACAGCAGCTCCTTTCCTACACCTCAAATGCCAATAACCCGAGCTCTGAACCCACACAATCAGCACAGCAAACCCCCTTGTAATTCAGTTGTCGCAACTTCCTTGTAAACCTCCACCAGATTTCTTCCACCCGTTGCTCATCTCTTCGGCTGCAACACCACAACAAGCACAATATAGCACAGCCACACCAACACACAGCAGCCAACAATCTGAACTACATCCAAAGCCATAGCAAATCCAGCACAGAGCAGCATCAACACAACAGCAGCTCAATCCTCTTCCATTCAACCCCAGAAACCCACAGTAAAACCACCTCAAAAGCAAACCAACAAACCACCAGCAACTCAGCAAATTTCTTCTCCTACAGCCATAATACTGCCCAGATCCGCCATTATTTCCAGCCATTTCCTGCTCATACAGACACCACCAGACATCCCATTCCCGCAGCAGTAAACCCCCATCTTGGAATCAGCCACCAGACTCCACAAATATCACGGCAATCACCAACAGCAGCAGTATTGAACTCCATTTCAAACTCACACAAAAACCAGCTGCCTCAAACCCCATCAAAACCACCGCAATCAGCTGCATTTTCTCCTCCTGTTCTCAGATCTAAGCTCCCCCCTTCATGTAAATCAGCATCATCAACTCCACAGAACCCCCAGTAACCTAGCCCTGATCCTCTTGAATCTTGAATCTTTCTCTCAATCGCCATTTCTTCTCACTGTGCTCCTGTCTTTCCTCTCTGTTTAAATTTCAGACACAGAACAGATCTGAAAGAGAGAAGTCGTCGTCTGATTTTGATTATGATAAGGGTTGCCCCTTAGCGCTGTGCTGAGGTTGGGAATAACCGGGCGTCTTTAATCTACGCTGACGCCCCTTAACAAGATGTGTGCCCTTAAAATGATTGTTTCACACTTTTTCTCAATTCTTCTCCTTTTTGCTCCAAATGACTCCAAAACACCTACAAAATGCAAAAGAAACTCAAAACGCAACTAATACAAGAACTATAGCAAAGAAAGCATAATCAATGAATACTTTAGAGAGGTGTTTTAGACACTTATCAAATTCCCCCACACTTAGACTTTGCTAGTCCCGAGCAAAATAAAGTAAAATACAACAACTCCGTGTCGTAGAGTCTACGATTGCGCTTAGCATGCACAACACGCCTTTTAAACCACTGAGCGTCCCCAGTGGATGAGTGAAGTCTCGTGAGGGCTTACTTACTAGAGATATACCCACAAAACCTTCAACCAATTTCTAAGCATTCAAGGTGTCAAGTCTGCAAACAATCTATAAAAGAGTTTCCCTGCAATTACGGCTTACTTACTAGAGATATACCCACTAGGTCGACATCCGCCTTGACTCTGTCCTCACCGGTTAACCACTCATACACACATAAAGAGATATTTAGGGTGTCACACAAAGGAATTGGACGCTAATTTTTGTTTCTGAAAATAAGAAAGATATCCGAGGACATCTTAGGAAATCATCATATAAAGGTGGGAACTCTTACTCACCTTCTCATCCGATCAGCAGGCCACATCCCTCTCTCCACGGCATATGTATGATAGAAACAATGTGCTTGAGTTGTTGTTGCTCTCCGAAAATTGATGTTTCCTTTGTCTTCGGCTTCTTCCTTGACCTTCTAATAACTTCTCTCAACTGAAAATGCTCAAGCAACACACCTTCCAGCTGCAAATTAGTATCTTGTATTCGCTCAAAGACCCAAGTGTAGTGTAAGATCTTTCTCTCATTCTTATGAACTGATTGTAGCTTCATTACTTGTTAAAATCTCACCAAAACTCTTCCAAAACCAACTGATTCATGCCAATAATCCTTGTACATCTGAACCTCTTCAAACCATTGTATTCATCCACCAAACCCATGAAATTCACCAAAAATCAGCAATCACTAATCCCGTTCTTCTCTCAACAGTAAGCTTTTGCACTTGTTTTTCAAATCAGTGGTAAAGAGCACCACTTCATAACTTGTTTGTAGCTTTAACACCGTTAAAATATAACTCCAACCGTTCATTCTCTTCATTGCTTCTTAGGCCAGAAATTTAGGCCACCTTAACTCACATCTTGAACTCAAAACCACACAAACACAAACCATTGACGACCTCCCATTGTTGCATATTTTCAAAACCCTTTGTAAACAAGTACCAACCCATGGACATTGTGTCGCAAATTGGGTGGTAACAATCATTCTTGAACCTTGTTTCTTTTGTTGATTCTCTTGATGCTCCTTGACACAAACGTACTTTCTTCATTGTCTTCATAAATATCTTCTTTTTCACAAGTTTTTTTTTTTTTTTATTAATCATCATCAACTGAAAGAAGCTTACAAGAGTTGGATGGGAGCCTCGCAACAAGCTGAGCTCCAATCCCTTTTTGAATGACAATACTTAACCTATGGAAAAGAAAATCTCCAACTTTGACATTCGCGTCATGACTGGCCATATAATTTCGTAGCCTTTTCAGAAAATCTATGGTATCACTCCCCAGTTCTCCTAAAGTGGTGAAAGCAAGGACACCAAGACCAACCCCATTAGCAGAACACTTATCAAGATATTTTTCCTTCTTCTTAGCAACAACATTAGCAATAGCTTGGCCAGGGAGAAAAGCACGTACACCATTACCCGTGAGAGGAGATACACCAGTTACATCCAAACACATATCACGCCCGTTATCCCAATTATAAACTAGGATGTCAGCTGGTCTTAGTGCCAGACCATCATCAGAGTGAAAGCCTAAATCCACCTCTTTCCTGGCTGGAACTCCCGCACGATAACACATATCCGCGAAAGTGTCACGAATAAGGTCATGGCGATATTTGAGGCCAATACCTTTGGTGCAGTGCACGGCGTGATCCCCAAAGATGTCCATCATCCTACCACAAGCGGAACACACATCATCCTCTTTGAACAGAGGAATGCCCAATCTATAACACACGGCCGACCTGAAATGTCTGCCCCCAATATGCTGATTCATACCCTCAATAGGTACAGCCAACAAGTAGTCTTGAGCATGCTTGGTCTTACTACATTGCCATAGAACAGCGTCACGTGTGGACATAGCAAAGTTAGATGGTATTTTCTTCATCACCGCATCGAAATATGTAACCGCCAGAGAACTCATGGAAAGGGGGCGATGTTATCGATGTTAAGTGGTGAGTCTAAGATACCACATACCTGATTGTACGCACTGAAGGCATGCTCAAGGCAGGGGCTCAAACCAGTTGCCGAAGAATGACGCAAAATATTGCGTTGTTGGGATATTGTCTGCGTGCAAGAGGCAACATAACAATACTGCATGGTATCCTGCATTGTGTATACCCCAAGCCCACCATGCTTGATGGGGAGAGTGACTATTCTTTGTTGAAGCAAACCAAAGCCCGACCCATCACCCACAAGAAGCTGACGAAGATATGCAAACAAGTTCTCATCATATAGGGGTTGTGCATCAGACAGATACTCAGGCCTGTCGTACGCATAGAGAAGTAAAGCATAGAGACCCCGCTGCAGTTACGCAACAAAAGAAGCTCGCACTGTGGATCTTTCAACTTCTTAATGGCCTCCATCAGACCCATGGTCTTATGTACCCTACTGACCACTAAGTCCTTGCAAAATTGGGGATCTGAACTTACCGGCCCACCAAGCAATTTCACACCTTTTGCTGGTCTACTAATTTTGTCGGGAAAAACACCATCTACAAAACCTCTAGTATCAACATTGGGCCAAAAAATCTCTGTCTTAGAAACATTAAGATGCAAACCAAGAGAAGGACCCTCCTGTTGAACAATTTGCAAGGCCTTCGCAACCATCAAGGTGTCACCAATCAATGTCCCATCATCTAGGTACCAGGTGTGAAACTCAAGTGTGCACTGTTCTGCAATTCTGTGGACAAGAGGGTGAAGTGTGAGGGCAAACAAAAGAGGGCCAAGCGGATCTCCCTGTTGCACACCCTGCGCCGAGAACAGTGTATGATCTAAGTAATATAAGTGCGCAGGAGATGAGTAACAAAACTCCACCCAACGAGCTAAGGAAGGGCATTTGTGTCTGACCTCCTTGAGCATTGCAGATCTGTCTATCAAATTAAAGGCATTGGAGAAGTCCACCATGAGCATTGTACGTGAATCGGAATCACCATGTAACTCCAAAAGACGATTAGCAGAGTGAAGAATAGCCTCACCACCGCATTGCACTCCCACACCAAACTGATAGTCGCTTAGGTAGGCTTCCATCTCCTTACCTACGTGAGTAGCAGCTACTTTAGAAACAAGTCGACGCCAAACCGTGCCAACAGCTATAGGTCGTAAACCTCCGCCGGGCTTTAACAAAGGTGTGAGTGGTGCAGACGCAATGAACACACCCAATTCAGGAGGGCAACTCCCATCCAACCAAATATTCACTAAGTCTGTGATAGAGGAGGCCAAATCATCGGCCACAGCAGCTGCGGCGCCACTCAAAGCGTCGATTAAATGCTGAGCTCGCAATCCGTCTCTACCGCAGGATGTTCCTTTTGGGAAACTCCTGATTCTGCCCAAGACAAGCTCCTTAGTGGCGACAAGCGCAAGGGCTAATGGTGCAGCAGAAATGGTTGGCGGAATGGCATAGGGATGCTTGTGTTGCAGCTCTTCTAAAGTGGCAGAGTTGGCTGGATCTACGCCACCTGATGTGAGAGTGCGAATGGCAGCGGTATACATACCATAACTGAGCTTCTTACGGCATAAACGTATATTGGTGGCCTCTTGATTGCGCTTATCTTGGTTCTTCTTCTTGTCTTTGCGTAATTCCCTCAAAGCTACCTGTTCCTCCAATGCGTGACAGATCAAAACGCTGCAACCATCAGGTTCTGCCCATTTGGAAAGAGCTGAATTGATGGCAGCAATTTGAGCTCTCTTTCGTTTGCCTGACTGCACTTCTTCTTCAGGTATATAAATGCGTAAGACGCAGATGGGGAACAACAGCAGCTTGATCCATAGTGTGGTATCACTAGGCGACGAGATGACTCTCTGAATAGCTGTATTGAAAGCCCTGGCAAAAGCAAGTTTGCATTTCGCTGGAACACTGGCAACCGTAGTGATGTTCAGCTGTAAAACCTTTTCCAGCAAATCCAAGCTCAGGCAAGGAGGGGAATCAGCAACAAGCTCACCTGCTGCAAGAGAAACAGATGGTGACGCGGGGCATGGAATGCCATGGATGAGAAAGTCAGCATCTTTCCCATTAAAAGGACGCTGAATTTCCCCTCCCTGATGATATCTGCAGGGAATTCTCCACTTGTGGAGACGCAAAAAATCAGTGCAAAGCCATCTTCGTGTCTGTTGCAGAACTTCCTCAAATGCTTTGTAAACTCTGTAGTCACAGAGCCTACCTCGACACAGTGCAATCTTTTCTTCATTGGGGTAATGCTGGTCCTTAAGATGGGTGAGTAAAGAACCTTCTTTGAATCCTGCTTTGTTAACTCCATTCTTACAGCCGTCAAACCCTGTTAGCGGGCATCGATAGCAGACTGCTTCATCCACAGAAGAAGAAGAAGAAGAAGAAGAAGAAGAAGAAGAAGAAGAAGAAG